>CAUYRH010008290.1:0-42641 GCA_963574655.1 Perodicticus potto
AAATGGCAACCATCTTTGGCAGCACTTATGTCTGTGAACAGACTTTTTCCAGAATGAAACATCTGAAATCTCCAACCAAATCTAGACTAACTGATGCACACTTGCATCACTTGTTACAACTAGCAGTGACAAATATGGAACCGGACATCGACCATCTCATTAGCCAAAAGCAGGCCCATAGTTCCCATTGAAATACTGGTAAGTTTGTTGATTTAACTTTATTTTTTTTCATTTCAAATATTGTATTTGTTCCCATTTTATTTTTTTACTTCAAAATAAGATATGTGGAGTGTGCATAGGAATTTCTTCATAGTTTTTTTTTTTAAACTATAGTCTGGCCTGCCAGCAGTCTGAGGGACACTGAACAGTTTAAAAAGTTTGAGGACCCCTGGTCTAAAGTTTAGTTCCAAACAAAAGTCACTGGATGCCCCTTTCAATGACTGGTTCAGACGTGACTGTGTAAACTGATAGAGGAGGAGGCTCCTGTGATGAAAGGTTCAGGGTGTAGGAGGAGGGCTGAAGGGAAGAAAGTGGGGCAGGAGTGGGGGGTACAGCAATGGGAAATGGGTTACATATGGTAGATTAGTCAAGTAAGCAAATAAGGTAAAAATTAGAGCACACCACATTTCTCACTATGGAAGCAAGGAATGAGAACTAGATTGCCAGCTGTGGTAATGCATTAGAATTGAAGACATTGATGTGAACTCTTGGATTTCAATACATAGATTCATCAATGTGTACATAGATACAGATACAAATGAGGTTTGTAGCAGGATACATTCCCTCACCCTGTCTATACATAGAATCTAGAAGCAATGGCACCCAGGAACAATAAAGGTACTTAGTATCCAAATTTTGGTTTCTAAATACCTTCCTCTACTAAATGTAGATAGGGCTTCTTAGAGAAACAGCCAGTTTTATGATTTGAACAGGGGAAGACAAAATGAGCCTGGAACATGTTATTCTACCAAAAAGTAAGGATGTGCCCAGCAACTTAGGGAATATTTCAAAAGGACACAGAGGCCAGCTTGAAATGATTCCCACTAGCCAAGGACAGGATAATCTGAGCACGAAGATAAGTAACAATAGTTACAAATCATAACACAGTGAATAAAATATAAATTCATGAGTCCATACTGATAAAAAATATATAGATAAATATTAATATAATAAAAGTTTAGTAAGAAAGCATATATTCATAATATTTCAAAATACTTCCCTATAAAACACTGGTTAATTATAAAGGAAAATATAGAGTAACTTTACAGTGGAGAAATCTGACAGATGCCATTTTAATCAAGTGGCAAAAACTAACATCTCTGGTGCTGAAACAAGTCAAAATCATACACCAGGTGATAACATACAATGAGACAAATACAATATCACTTTGTGATGTCCTTGCCAGAGATACAAAACCTAAACCCACTCATAAGGGAACAATAGATAAACGCAAACTGAAAAATATTTGATAAGATAACTGGGCTATAATCTTTTAAAATGTCAAGCTCATAAAAATCAGGGATCCTATAAAAGGCATTATTGGAATAGGTGACAAAGCATGAACAGAGTCTGTGTTTTAGAATTTGGGCTTTGTAGGCGAATGTTTTGTATGAAAAAATATATACACTAAATTATTTCAGTGCATAAAATTTCATGTTAGTACATCACTCAAATAGTTCAGAGAAAAAAATTTCTAATGCCATTCTTCTTTTTGTTGTTGTTGTTGTTGTTGTTGTTGTTGTTGCAGTTTGGCCGGGGCTGGGTTTGAACCTGCCACCCTTGGTATATGGGTCCAGCGCCCTATCCCCTGAGCCACAGGCACTGCCCTCTAATGCCATTCTTGAAGTTTCTCTCTACATTTAAGATTGTTTGCCCCATCTCCCCCCCAAAAAGAAAGAAAAGAAGTGAAATGAAAAAAATTTCTTAATATACAAAGAGATCATTACTAGAAACAACTAGGAAAGTTTTCTTCTTCCTCCTGAAGAGATAGTGGATGACATGTTTTTCTCTCCTGTGAATAGAGCCAGGCATTGTGATGAGCTCCAGAACCATGTGATCATCTCACTACAAGCAGAGAAACGCAGAGGCAAGGAGGACCACAAGGAAAGTGATACAGAGAGCTGCTGGATCAAGCCAGGCCCGAACACAGTTTCCTCTAGATCTTGAGTCACATGAGTCATTAAAATTCCCTGTTTAAGCTAGTTGTGCTGGGTTTTCAATTATTTGCCATATCCTGACTCACATAATTATTGAAAAAAGTGGCAAGATCATCTGACCACGAATCTCAGCTTTATTTAAGTGATCATTGTTATCCCATTAAAAAATACTTAAGTAGAAATCACACTCCTGGATAAATAAAATGAATCCTAGGTGAGATGAGGTGGCTCATGCTTGTAATCCTAGCACTCGGGGACACCAAGTTGGGTGGACGGCTGGAGCTGAGAAGTTGGAGGCTGGTGGGAGCAACAGTAAGACCTCGTCTCTACTAAAAATTGAAAAACTAGCCAGGTGTAATTCTAGCTACTTGGGAAGCTGAGGTAAGAGGATCTCTTCAGCCCAAGAGTTTGAGGTTGCTGTGAGACTCTATCTCAAACAAACAAACAAACAAATAATAAAATGGGTCCTCGCTACCCACATGGATGAGGGGTACCTGTGTGTACAATGTATCCTCTGGAGTAACTTCATGGTCACTTTCAGATTCTAAGTAAAAGGCACACCAGAGACTTAAAGATTCTGCTGTTCATCACAGTAGGGCATCACCTCAGGATGGGAGCCAACCCTGCAGGAAAGAATCTTGTAAGCCAGCTGAACATAATCCAAGAAAATTTTCACAACTCTGTATAAGATGTCCCCAGGCCTTCCCCTCCTACTTAATCACCTTATTTGATTCTATTTAAATGTCCGTTAACTTTACTCTTCTGATTGAATCTTATCATCTTTCCTTAGAAAACAGGAGTAACTGAAAGGTAGAGTCCTTTATCTTATGATGATGCTCAAAGCTCTCTCCAGGGGGTCCCGACCACACCTGTCCTCTCTGCCCTTCCTCGTCAGGAAGGCTGTTCACATGAGGCCTATTCCACTGCTGGAGAAGGAACTTACAAATACAGAAAGTGAGGAAAGTAGACTGAACTCCGTGATGTTGTTTGGAATTGAAACACGGGTGTGAAATCATAGATTTGAATATATATAGGTAAGTATAGAAATAAATACAGATGTAAATGCAGATATGTTCCAGGATATATTCCCTGTCCACCAAGAAGAACTAGAAGCAATAATACCCTAACCTCAATGAGAACACCTAATCACTGGAAATACCATGAACTTTTATATCTCTGTGCCTATTTATACCTAATCCTACAGTTTCCTCTGTTAAAACACCTCTGTCACGCTCTGCCTACTACAATTCAACTGAAGTAAAATTATAAAATATGAATCACAAAAAACACATCATCAGCTATAGTGGCTCACACCTATAATCCTAGCACTCTGGGAGACTGAGGCAGGAGGAACCCTTGAGCCAAGAGTTTGCGACCAGCCTGAGCAAGAGAGACCCCCATTTATACTAAAAATAGAAACACTAGTGGGTCATCATGGCACACACCTGTGGTCCCAGCTACCCGGGAGGCTGAGGCAGGAGGATCACTTAAGACTAGGCATTTGAGGTTTTGCGTGTTAGGCTAAGGCCATGGCACTCTAGCATAAGATGACAGATCAAGACTGTCTCAAAAAAAAAAAAAAACAAAACAACAACAACAACAACAAAAAAAACCCACACATCATCATCAAAAGTTAGGGAGCATTCTTTGTCCCTAACTTTTCATCAAAGTCTGGCTCAAATAACACCTCTTGTGACACCTCTGGGATATCAGACAGAATTAATATCTCCCACCTCTGTATACCCATGAAAGATTTTCCATACCTTAATGTAGAGTCACTGCATCTTTTGTATTGGTGATTGTTTGCAGGCCTGTCTCCCCACTATATTGTAAATTTTTGTAGGAAGGATCTCTTTGTTTTTCTTTGTATCCTAGCCCCTAGCACAGGACCTGGCAAATATTAGGTGCTCAATAAGGGTGTTTTGAATTAGAGAGAGTCTTTCTCCACAAAACATGCTGGAGCTAACTGGCCTGCCTCCAGAGCCAGTCCCTGGCCTTGCCCTCATTAGCTCTGGACTCTACCCAAGGAAGCCAACCATTCATACAGAATCCAGGACAAAACTGTTCGACCCCTTTGTTCCAGCCCTATTTCTGTAGAATATTTCACTTTGCTGAATAGGAGGCAGTCTTCAGAGAGGTAACATCCCTGCCTGCCAGATCTTTCTTAGAAATGTTCACTGGATGCTTTGCTTTTGCTTCAGAATGAGCCTCACTCCACTTTGCAGCTGCAGGTGTTTGATGCATGAAACAATTGTTCGTGTTTTGATGCTGGCTTCCTTGGAGTTTGGCTGGGCTAGGTTGAGCAAGTTCCCTGGCAGGGTGATAAAATGACCACATTCTGGCTCCCACCAAGGGCTGCAGAATTCCAAATATTTTCGTACTAAGGGAAGCTCCTGCCCAGGGAGAAAGCTATTGTGAAACAGATGAAAATCCCAGTGGCCTTGGCTCCTGGGGTTTTCTTCAACAACTGTGTAGCCAACAATGAGAGGCAGACGGATGCTTTTCAGCCTGAAAACCTGAGATGGTTAGAGGCAATGGCAAATCTTCCCACTAAGGTCCCATCTGACTTTGATGAAGGCCTGTATTCATTTTTGATTGTTGCGAGAACAAATCCCCACAAATTCAGTGGCTTAAAACAATACCCATGTATTATCTCACAGTCTGTAGCTCAGAAGTCTGGGTATGGCGAGGCTTGGCTAGGTCCTTTTTCTAGAATCTCATGGGATGAGATCAAGCTATCTGTAGGAGCATCTTTCTTACTATGAGCTCTAACAAAAGAATCTGCTTCCAAGTTCACATAGACTGTTGGTCAAATTCAGTTCCTTGTGGTTGTAGAACTGAGGTTCCTGTTTCTTGGCTGGCTGTCCCCTGGGGCCATCCTCACTTCCTAGAGGCCTCTCTTAAATCCTTGCATGTGGCCCTTCCTGCTCTAAACCAGCAACATCACACTGAATCCTTCTCACCACTAGGATTTCCCTGACTTCCTTTCTGCTGCCTCTCTCTCTAACTCCACCCTGAGAAGGTTCTCTGCTTTTAAAGGCTCAGGCAATTCCATTGTGCCCTGCTGGACAGTCTCCCTACCTTAACATCAGTAGCCTACTTACCTCTGCAAACTCCCTTTGGCTATGTAAGGTAACAGGTGCCTATGTTCTAGGTATTAGGGTGTGGATAACTTTGGGGGGCTACATAGGACCTACATTTATATCACAAAAGTAGGACTCCACCTGCCATAAATTTAATTAGGCTTTTTTCTTGGAAGGGTACAGCTGGTCTTTTACAATTTGCAGGAAAAAAATTTAAATCCCCAAATATAGAAAATCTCAGCCTTTGAGTGTATTTCTAAGACACATTACTATTTATCCTTAGGCTTCTGGAATTGCACCCCAGCCAAATTCCAACCTCTGGGAACTGCCAAAGGCCACCGATAGAACCAGAAGTTCAAGAGGTCCCCCGGGACCAGGTGATAGACCAGGATTAGAGCACAGGGCAAAACCAGGCACCAGCTATTAAAGGATGTGCATTTAAAGCTAGAAAAAAAAATAGGCTGAAAAGAGTTTTCAAGGCAAAATTCCCATTTCATGATGGCATAGCCACAGCCTACCATCTAGCATCACATCTAAGCTAAGCTGGAAACCTGGCGATGGTCATAATTCTAATGGAGGCAGCCAACCTCCGTCACCACCAGAGCTGAGGAGAGCTAGATGCAGGTGTTTGGTCCAACCAAGGGAAACTGAGATTCAAGAAAAGAAGTCCATTCTCTGGAAGAACTGAAGTAACAGATAAAATCTGTAAAATAAGGAATAAGTACATAAATGCATGATCTTATGAAAAATGCATAAAATCAAAAAATCCCAATAATGAGATCAGTTGGATAAGAATAGGTCATCCCTAAAGTACCCCTGTTTTGGAATTGAACCAGATCTATGGAGGTTTGGAGCAAAATTAAAAACTTCAGAGTGAAGAAAAGGGAGCCACTTAGAGGCCCTGTTCTGGTCACTGGCAATGCGATGGTGCTTGAGTCACATCCCTGCCCTCGAGGATCCCACAGGGTAGGAGGCAACTATTCTAATACATGGCAGGGCTATTGCAGCACACAGGCAGGACAAGAAAGGCTTCTAAAAGAAATGGTTCTGCGTAGAGACCTAATGGTCAGGGAAGAGTTAGGTTGGTAAATAGGTGATTTCCAGCAAAGATGTGGCAGACCTAGGATGGGCAGAGGACATGGTATTTAGGAGTTTGGCAAGAAGTTTAGTAAAGACAAGGTGTATGTCATATGAAGACCACTTTCCTCCTGCTAAAACCTCACTCTCTGACATTTGATTTTCACTCTAGTATTTGAACAGCGTTTTAAAGCTCAGGCTCCCCCAGCCCATCAGTTAGAGCCTGTGATCAAACTCCTTACTTGTCTTCCTGCAATGTACCATGGAAGCTGGCTTGCAATACACAGGGAGCCCCTAGGACAAAAGCAGAGGCACATTAGGTGTATGCTGGCTGGACAGGTGGGCTGGGGCTCCAATTTTAGCTCTGTCTCTGCCATGAGTATTTGGAGCTGTCACTTACCATGGCTTATATGTCAGGTACCAAGCAAAATTCTTCACATGCTCTATTTCATCAAATCCTCTAGTCACTAGAGTCTGGCCTACAATAAAGTCAGCAGTACTTCTGGTGCCATGTCATTTCATTGGGGGCCACAGATGAGTGACTCTTAGCTTCTCTGTAGAGCACTTGTGTCACCTGTCAGGTGCCTGCTCAGCTCCAAGTAAAAGGCAAAGGAAAGACATGTCCCTGAAGGTGAAAACCTGTTCAGGTGAAAAGGGACCCCATCTATGACACAGGAGTTCTGTCTTTCTTCTCTTCCTAGAATTGCACACACATAAGATGGCCATCTCCACAAGCTCTTTCATCTAGCCCATACCATCTTCATTATTCTACCGGGCCCTGTAGGATGTGCTGATTTCGCCCTACCTCTACACATAGAAACACGTGCACAAACACATGTGCACATCCACGTACACCTGCACATCCACTCTTAACTCTTCTTATCTCAGAATCACAAAGTGAGAGTGCTTGAGTCGCTACAGAGATTCTCTAATGGGCAATGTGATAGGTGTTTCTCTATGACATTCAGTCACTCATAAAAAGGAAATTGGGAGGTTGAGCCGGCCTGTCATTTCTAAGATTGCCTCTCTCTCTTCCCTTCTGATTCCTATCAGCTGATGTTTACAGTAATGCTTTGTAACCAACTTTTCCCATTCATAGATCTAAGAAGCTACTAGCACACCCCAGGAGGCCAGCTCACTTACTGGAGGAGGGGAAAGTGGCCACCACCAGTGTCGACTCTACCTTCAGATTCCGGACTCCTTTCAGATACATAACTCTCACGTACTTCGTAAGTCTTCTTCTGAGAGATGGTTTCAGCATATCTTTAGGAGGGGGGCATGGAGCAAAGCATCAACAGTGCTAGTAGACCCTCAATTCTCTCTTATCTCTAGGGATAAAGACCTTCTTCTCTGTGTATGGACTTGGGGGCCTCTCCTACTCTCAGTTCAAGGCATCTTTGGTAATCAAATTGCCATTTTCATCTAACCTTCGTGAAAGTTCCCTCACACTCATCACTCTTGCCTCATGTTCTCGTTCTTGCTTCTTTTGTTTCTCAGGATAAAGTGGTAGATAAAAGCTAGGGCTCTGGGGTTAGCCTGCCTGGACTCTAACCCTTTGCTACCCACTAGCTTTATGACTTACTCTCCCTGGGCACCCATTTCCTTTCAGTTAAATGGGAATATGATAATGCCTGGTGAGAGTAAAGATTATATGAGAAAATCCTTACAAAATGCTCAGCAGAGGGATTGACAGATACATACTAAGTAAGAACTGTGTATGGATTATTTATTATCTTTCTCACGTAGAGTCAGAGGCATTCGTCTCTATAGTGGTTCTCTCCCACCACCTGTTACAGGTTTTAGCAACAAAGATGAATCATGTAGCCAAGGCCTATTCAATAAGCAAGTCTACTTCCTGGAGCTGCTTAAAACCAGACATGATGGGTTTCCTCACAAAATGCAGAACTGGCCTCGTCCCCAAAAGTCAAATAATTTCTTCATCTATAAACTGAAAAAAATGTTAGATAATCCTTTGATTCTGGCTCAGGTTGGCTTCTTTTCCCTCCTTCTTATCCATGTGCCTGAGCCCTGCCCTGTTGACTTTGCCTCTCACAGCATTCCCCATCCAGGGCTCCCTACCTTCCAGGCCTTGTCTCTTGCCCCAGCCTCTTTCCAGCTAGCTGCAGGAAATTTCCATTCAGATGTCCCACTAGCACCTCACCCCAGCAAGTAGGAAACAGATTGTTATCTGACACATGTACCTACTCTTTTTCCATTCATGTCACTCTCAGTCTCTTTGTCACTGGGGCTTGAAATCCTAGGCTATCTCTGTTTCTACCTGCAGCCCTCAATTAGGTCTGTAACCAACACCTGCTTTTCTCTGAGCATCACTTGCCCTTACTCTCCACTTGGCCTACAAGCTCTGTATGCCCAGCCCCTCTCCCCACCTGCCTAGGCCTCCTGCACCAGCCCCCAGTCATCTCCACCCCTCTTCAATCAAATCATCTGTACAGTCCAGCCTATGTACTGCCATCAGGCTGACCTTTGACTCAGACATTTTCTGGTTCAACATCATTGTCTTCCTTATTACCCACGAGACAAAGTACACTGTCACTGGTCCTGGCAGGTGGGGACCTCCTCAATTCCACCTTGGTTTAACACTCTCCCTCTAATCAACCACTGACCCAGCCAAACAGATGTCACCTCATTCTCCATACACCCTTTGTCCTTGTTCCCTTAAACTTTCGCAACCTGTTCTCTTAAATCCAACTTCATCCTCAAATGCTGGTGATTCTTTAAGTTCCTGCAGCTCCAAATCCTTGCTGACAATTAGCATTTTCAGAATTTTTAGTTTTTGCCTATCTTGTAATACTATCTCATGATTTCAGTTTGCATTTCCCTGATTATCAATGAAGTTAAGTCTGTTTCCATGTTCATTGGCCATTTGGATTTCCTCTTAGGTTTTGTGCCTGTCCTGTTGCTAAGCCTATTTTTCTACTGGATTATTTCTTTTTCTTATTGATTTGGTAAAGTTCTTTCCATATATTTGACAACCTCATCATCTGCCAGTTTACAGATGTGTTACAACTATCTCCTCCCACTGTATACTTTTCTTTTTACTCATTTATGACGTACTGCACATGTCTGCTCCCTCTAATGCAGTTATGTGCTTACAAACTGAGAATTGTGCCTGTCCCCAAGTCCATTTAATTGTTATCGCTGTTTCCATAACAAAATAAGTTGAATGCTTTGGGGAAACTTTATAAAAGACAGTTGTTTAGTATATTTATATAGACAGCTAAAAATAGATATAGTTGATATAGATATAGAATTAAGTGAGGCAATGCAATTATATAAGAATTGGGATTATAGAAGAGTCAGACGAATCTAGAAAGAGTCTGTATTCATTTTTCTTCACAAGTGTTTTGAAGACCTCTAACAAATTCTATGTTAAAAACCCTGAAACTGGAATTTGTGAGTGATATCTTTTGTGCATGGATTATGCCAAGAAGACCATGCCAAACTCTACCTGGCAAACCTAAACACAAGGAAAAGAACCCAAAGATTGGTGAATAAATCTACATTTAGATGTTTTGAGGTAAACTAAAATATACTGTAAGAGCTCATTTTTTAGTAAGTCTCCACTTTAATTATTTTTTTCAAATTAAATATTCAATAATTGGTTTCATCCAATCAGATAACGGCTATAAGCCAGCACAAGTCACACTTTAAATCATTTTGTATACCACGTTTAAATAGTCCAGCATTTGCTTTTTTACTGTGGTAAAATAGTCATACCATAAAATTTATGATTTTAAACATTTCAAATGTACATTTCAATAGCATTAAGTACATTCACATTGCTATGCAACCATCACCACCATCCACCTCCAGAACATTTTTTATCTCCCCCAACGGAAACTCTGTACCCATTAAGCAATGACTCCTGTCCCCTACATCCCCAGTCCCTGGCAGTCACCATTCTACTTTTTGTCTCTAGGAATGTGATTACTCCTATAAATGGAATCAAACAATGTTTGACCTTTTGTGACTGGCTTATTTCACTTAACATCTTTCCTCCAGGTTCACTCATGTGTCAGAATTTTCTTTCTTTCTAAGGCTGAATGATATTCTATTACATGTACATACCACATTTGGTTTATCTATTCATCTGCTGACAAACACTTGAGTTGTTTTCACCTTTTGGCTATTGTGAGTAATACTGCTATGCACATGGGTGTACAAATATCTGTTTGAGTTCCTGCTTTTACTTCTTTTGTGTATATACCTGAAAGGAGAATTGCTGGACTATATGGTAATTCTGTGTTAAATTGTTTGAGGAATGCCATACTCCAGCATTTGCTTTAAATATGAAGATTTTGCTTCTTCAGAGAGTTTGTAAATCCCCATCCCACAGGCTTCAGTTCATATGCCTGAACTTCAGTTCAATACTGTCTTAAAAACCAGCTCTGAGTCATAGAGCAATCTGATACTAAGCTGGAAGGGATCCTAGAAGTCATGAGGGCCAACCCCATCATCTTATCAAAGAGAATGTGGCAGCCCAGAGAAGTGATGTGACTTGCCTATGGCCACACAGTCTATTGGGTAGAAAATCAGGGCAGATCCTGGGCCACGCCAATACTGTGTCCACCAGACCACAGAGGATGCACCTGACAAAACAGGTGCTCATATCTCTGCCTATGGACATATGGCTCCCAGAGAAGGAAATGCTTTGGATCAAGCTTGTCTTCACCCAGCCTGGTTGTGAGGCTAAGGCCTGCTGCATTGCCCAAGGCCTGGGTGCTGGGCCTGATGCATGTCCAAGTGGCCTTGTGGGCCACCACACCCAGACCCCACCCCAGCTTGCCTGGGTCCAGCCAGCCAGTCCAACTCAAGGAGTCTGGGTCCCACTTTACATAAGCTTGCTTTCCTGTTTTCCTTTAGAGCATTTCCTGTAATGCCTGCCCTACCTTCTGGTCTGTCTTATTCTCCGTCAGTAACCCATCCTTCCTCTAAGTCTGAAACACACACACACACACACACACACACACACACACACACAGTAGTTTGCGGAAGGTTTGCTGTTTCTATATCGCCTAACTCAGTGATGGGTTGAACTGGTCCCTGGCAAAATGAAAAACAGTAAAGCTGTCTTTCTTTTCCCATTTAATTTTATTTCCTGTTCACTTTGGCTTCCCTTTCCAAATTTCCAGGATCCTGAGGTTGCCCTCAGGATATAAGACACTTCTACCAAAGCATCCAACCTCACCATGACCTCCAGGTGACCTCCACAGGCAACACCCTTTTCTCCAAACTCCCCCCTTTGAAACTGACAGGCTGCCTATCTCCCCTGCTCTCAGGAACCTTCCATATTGAAAGCAAACACATTTTTTCCCAGTACCAGTAATGAAATTGCTTACACATAGTCAGATGGACTTTACCAAAATCAATTTCTTGTACATTATTTCAAATTACTCGAACCACAGTCCTGTAGAAATATGTGAAGAAAATATGAAGATCTTTATTTCATTGACAAGAACACTGACACTCAAGAAGGTAAGTGCATTGCCTGAGAACACACAACTGAGACTCCAGATCCATTCATACTCCATGCAGAAGTTCTGTAGGGACTAATGACAGACAATGGGAAGATGGATAAATCTTCACAGGGTATCAACACCTCAGCACAGGACTCTCAGGGATATGACAGTTTAACACAGGAGTGGCTCTCCAAAGCTGGCAACTACAGGGATTTGGGAAGACTAGTGAAATGCAATGGGGGGTGGGGGGTCCTTTCTATAAGGTCTTTCAAATTCTACCAAGACATTAATTGTCTAAAACTCAGAATGTTAGAGCCTTGCCCTGGGGCAACAGCCTCTTGGGGAGGTGCCTGGGCCTGAGAAGGTAGATTCCAGCTCCTCTATGACAACCTAGATGAAGGGCCGGGATGGAGGAGGGTGCAAGCTGCAGTGCAGGCAGAGGTGCCAAGGATGCCCATGCTACTGCAGGCTTCTGGGCTGTGTGCCTCTTGCCCCAACTCAGCCCCAAACTCCTTCTGTGAACCTGCTGAGCAAGGGAGGCTGCTGCTGTGAGAATGTGCAAGCAATGGGGGAAAGGGTGATACCTCTCCCCTCCCATGTCAAGAAATCCTCTTCCTACTGCAGCAGAATGCAGAGATGGAGGTGCGGCCTCCACTCTGAACTGCAAGGCCCTAGCCCAGCAGCAGCTCTGAGTGGGAGATGGCCCTGGGACACCCTGGGGAGGGAGGTGTGCAAGGAAGACTTCAGTTTGCCCTGTGGCTCTGCCCCTCCTTAGATGCACCAAGTCTTGCTGAGCTCTGGGTAGGATAACAACAGATGAACAGGGAGTCATTTTTCTGATTATCCTCCAGGCAACACCCAAGGGGTGTTTTAAACCCAAGTTGCATATTACAATACTTGGGGTGTCTTTAAAACACTGGCAGCCAGTTGTGCCCTTCCAAGAGATTCTGATGTAATCATCACTGGGTGTCCTAGCAGAACATCAAAGGCTTCCCCAGGGGGTCCTGATGTGCACTTGGACCCCTGTGCTGTAAGAACTGCCTAACGGGGCTGCATTTCGAAGGACAGAGAAGGTGGCAAGCTCAGGCCATGCTTGGAGGCTCAGGGCATGAGAAGGAGAGCCTAGCCTGAGGGAGGCCAGGACGAGGGTGCTGGGGCTCCTGAAGGGAAGGGGCCCCGACAATATTGTAAGATGCCCCACACCTCTTTCAACGCAGCCTTGCTGAGCACTGAAGATGGGGTACCTGGGCTCTGAGCGTCCATGAGGAAGAACACTAATGGGAAAGACTTGAAGAAAGAGAGTGCTGTGAATGTGCACCAATTTGATGCTGCCATGTGAAATGAAAGAATTATTATTCATACTGCACAGTCACAGTTTACACATCACTTATCTTACTGGAATCCCCCAGGAGCCCTGGGAGAGAGGCAGGGCACACACCAGCGTCTCCATCTTTCACAGCACAGGAAACAGGCTGGGAGGATTGGGTAAGGTCCTGCTTCTGGATGGTGCAGAGGCAGAGCCAGGCTGGAATTTGACCTTGACACAGCCAAACCACTCCTGCAGTCACAGTCTCCGGGGGAAAACTTCAGTCGTGGTGATTTCTACCAAAACCCCGGCCACAGCATGACCCTACTCATTTGTGAAGCTCAGAGATTTAGCCCAGGTGACTGACTCATTCCTGTTTGCCCAGGACTTCCCAGTCCTCACAGGGAAAGTCCCATGCCCCAGGAACCCCCTTAGATCTGGGCAAACCCAGATTTATTCCTCATATGAATAGAATACGTTCAACTTTTTGATATATTTGAATGTACACAGAAAAGATTATATGTTTTCTAATAAATGATTCAGATACTCTTAGACATATATAGACAGTTGCCACACTATATCCTAATATTTAGGCAAATCTTTCCTTGATATGTGACTTATTTATAAGAATACAGTGGCAATAATTAAAGATTGTTGTGCAAAATACCTCATTGTACCTATGTGCATCTTCCTTTTACATTTTGCCTTAAGTCTGTACTTTATTTACAAACATCCATGTTTGGTTGATTTATTAATTATATTTCACTTATAAAATGAAAAGATTCTGCTAGCATGTGTCTCTAAGTTAAGCCCTTCTATGGGAAGCCAGCTGATTGGGAAGCCATAAACAGGGACAGACCTTCTCTTGTGGGCCATGACCCCTTTGGCTCTCTGGTGATGTCTAAGTCTCCTCAGAATACTATTTTTAAAATTTATAAAAGAAAACACAAAAGATTATGAAGGAAAACACAGATTTGTGTTTTAGTACTATGTGTTTTCTTATTAGCACATTAAATAAGGTCTAGTGGCAGCTCTAATAACCACCATGATTTTGAAATGGTAATGAGTATAAATGATATCCCAAGGTATCTGCAACAACTGTAGTGTGAAATGAAAATGTCTGTAATTTCTATTGGCAACAAAGTCACAAGTACTACAGATATTACTGTGGTTTGCGAGCTACGCTCATAAGTTAAGGAAATGCTAAATTTCAACAAGTAATCAGTACAAATAAAGACATAAATTTTCCTTCTCATCCAAGGCCATGAACTCCTTGATGTCAGGTTCAGAACCCCTGACCTAAAGGTTTTACCATGTGCCTTTGAATCCTAGTTACATTTCAAGTTCTTAGGACAGCATTTCCCAAAATGTGTTCATTGGAGTACCATTTGTAGGAAATGGTAATAGCTAACCATTACAGGTTAAACTGTGTCCTCTCAAACATGTATTGAAGTCCCGACCCTGGATAGTTGTGATGATGACCATATTTGCAAAGAGGGTCTTGGCAGATGAAATCAAATTAAGATGGGGTCATACTCAATTAGGGTGGGCCCGCATCCAATATGACGAGTGAGTATCTTTATTAGAGAGAGAAAGGAAGAATAGAGACACACAGGGAGAGCATACGTGATGATGGAAGCAAAGATCAGAGTGATGATGTGCCTACGTCCCAGGCCACCACCAGTGGCTGGCAACACCAGAAGCTAAGGAATAGCTCCTACCCCTAGAACCTTCAGACAGAGCATGGCCCTACCAAAACTGTGATTTCAGACTTCCAGCCTCCAAAACTATGAAAAAATAAATTTCTATTGTTTTAAGCCACCTGATTTGTGGCACTTCATTATGGCAGCCCTAGGAAACTAATACAGTCTCCTGTGGATAAAAAAAATACTTTGAGGTCAAAACATTTAGGAATCCAAGAGCATTAAGTTTCCCTTTTAAAGATATGTAATACACCCTATCAGTGATTCTGAAGATGACTCACAATCAAGTGCTAGTTTAACCTAGCTAGGGACTAGAGTACCCCCAAGTTTGGAATAGGAGTACAAAAACAGACCATCAAATAAATGTACAAAGGGACAGAAAGCCTTATAGAAAAGTGTGGGAAGCAGCATCCCCAAAGCACGCCAGGAAAGTGGAGACACCAGCAGCATCCCCAAAGCACAGCATCATGGAACAGATGGGGCCTAAGACTCAGTTCTTTTCTGCCACTCATTTTTACACTCAGGAACCCAAGGCCCAGCTTTAAAAAGTATGTTTACCAAAACACAGACACAGCCCTCATGTGTGCATATCTGGGAGAAAAAAGTTATTATTCGATACAATGCTTTCAGTTGGAGTCATACAAATTTCTTTCTGAGTAAGCCCAGGCTATAGTTCCCTGCTACCTAAAAGCTGGGTTCTATCACCACTGAACTGAATTTCTACTCTTGGAGGTGGCTATCTTAAATTATGAGTGGGACCTACTAGGGTCCCACCAAAACCAGTCCATGCTCCTGAAAAGTGACAGCCCCTCAACAGCTTCCCTCTAGGAGACAGGCAATCTCCCCTACCCACTCAGCCATGGTGGAGAAACCAAGCTGCACCTGCACAGGCAGAGCACCTATTACTGCAATGGCTGGTGTAAGAGGGCGTCTCCAGGAAGACCAGGAGCTCTGACTTCAGGGGTGATGACTGAGTGGGTCAGGTTGTCTGGACCCAAGGGATGGAGCGCTGCTCTTTGGAGAACATACAAGGAAAAAGACCCAAGTATAATAGGGAGAGGCTGAATGCACCCTGAAACACTTGCTTCTCACCCCAAGATCTTTATGTTTTAATTGTGCTTATACAGTTGCCTAATTTCAGTTTTTAAGCCACCGAGTTGATGCTATTTGGGAGCCAGGTTCTCGAGAGACTATCAAACATCCAGAATTTCTGAGAGCCAGTTGTTAAAACTATTGGCAGTTTAAAATTGGCCACAGTGGGAGTAATTTTATACCATGGAAATTAGCAACTGTTATAAACCAAGGTTGTTTTTTATTTTTTCTAGTGAGCTGACTTCTACCAAGTCATTCTCCCTCGACTTTACAGAAGAGTTTGCCTCCCTCCAGCATGGTCTGCCAAATTCATACTGGGGTTGTGGACAGCTGCCCCTTTCTGTCTTTCTAACTTTAGCCCATGGATCTGTCATCTCCCTGTGGAAGCCACTGTTCTTCTGCCCTGCCCTCTGTAGTCTCTTCCCACATGGAGCACAAAGTGGAAATGAACCCCTTGTGGCCAGAAATGGGGACCTCAGAAGCACTGCTTCTCCAAATCAGCAGCACCAGAGGCTTCATGGCTTGATATCGTTTCATGCACAATATCAAATGGTTCATAAAAGCAGAAAATGCTGAAAGTGCTATCCTTGTCACCCTACTGTCTGTGGGAAAGAGAAGTTCTATCTTCCAGCAGTGGTGGCCACCACCCTTCTTCCAGGCTGCCCCCACCTGGAGCCTGTCCTTCCCAGGTAGGAGCATCTCAACTTCACTCCAGATGGTGAGAAGCCTGACCAGTAGGGTAAGTTAACCAGCTCCCACAGGGCGCTGAGAATGAATGACTCTAATGTGTGTCTCTTCAGCTGCTTAAACTCTCTGCTCCTTTCCTCATTCTTGACATTCAGCCAACATCCCTCCTGATTTTCTAATGACCCCCCTGTAATAGTCTTGGAAATCTCCCACTCACCAGAACACATACAGACATATGCCAGAAGAACAGAAAAGGATACAGATTTAATTCCTTTTTCAGGCGAAATGTGCAGTAACCAGAGCAGAAGCACGTTAGACCTGTTGAAAATTCTTGCGGGCCAGTCATTTGTGAGCCATATTTACATGACCCTGTATTGCCTGGTTTGGGGTTAATTGCACAGTTTGGCCAGCTGCCTCTGTAATTGGCTCAATTTGGTTTTAGAGGCTACTAAAACAATGATCTGAGGTCACTGGCTGATTCAGATTAAGGGGCAGCAAAATCGAAAGCAAAGCAACCAACCAAATTTGATGCTACTTGGGACATCTATATAACTTGGGGGGAAATTATCAGCTTTGAAACATGAAATTGTTGATTCTTGACTCTTTTAATCTTTAAAAAATGGCAGTTTCATACAGTTTAACCTGATAGTATATCCCCTTGATTTTCAAGTAATCATTACTCAGGACTGTGTGGGCTGGGAATGGGGGCAAGTCGGTTTGAGAAAGAAGTACACAATCTCTCACCTCACTTCTGTGGCCTGACACGTTCTTCTCCAGTATAGTTTAATGGAAACAGCTCTGGTTTAAGACTCAGGAGACCTATATTTTAGCCTCAATTGACTTCCTGTATAGCCTTAGACAAGCCATTTCTCCTTTAAGTCTCATTCTTTTCAACTGAAGCAGTATCATAAACATTCTTAGGATGCCAAAATGAACTGATGTATGGGAACATGGTTTTTTAAAGTGAAAATTGCTACACAGATAATTTATAAAGGCTATACACATTATGGTTATCAACCCCTATTGATATGTGAATGTGTACACTCCCTTGGGAGAAAATAAATTTTGGATGCAATCGTAACTGATTACCCCTTTGTTCCAGTGTCATTTCTGATAGCAAACAATGCCAAAACAGTAACAAATTGCCATTGTATTTTCCATTAGTCATCAGAGTATAAAAGATTTGATAAATAGCAATCTGACATTGGCTCTTCTGGGTGGGAAATCTGTGTTATTGACAGTAGCAAATTACATTCTTTGAAAAAGACAGTGTCACGGTTCTTAGAGATTATTTGCATTGCTGCCGAGATGTAAGAAAACCCCAAAGAGCTTTGAAAAGCCACGTCTGTGAGATGAACGGCCTGGTGCCCCTCCCCCACTTGTAACAGCATTTGTGCGACTTGCTGGGTGGCTGCCTTGAGCCCTCTCTGGCCAAGAACCAGCTGCCAGGCCTGAACACAGAAGGGGGGAAACAGCTTCCGCAGAATTCCCTGACTTTGATGAGACGCAACGACAGAGCTGGGGGCGCTGTGCTTTGGAGGTTGTGCAAGAAGGTCGAGGGTGTTTTTTCTGTGTCCTCTGCTTTTGCCCTCGCGGATGCTTCCACACAGCTGCCTTCTGTTCCTCCACTTCGGCGGGAGCCCGGCCAGATGCCTCCCTCCAGAGCCGCTGGCAGCCACACTCCACCGGCAGCTGTCGCTGCAGCCCCAGGAGGGCATCGTGACCACCAGCGCCGGCAGCGAGCAGGGCACATCTGCAGAGCGTCCCCTGCCCCTGGCCGCGGGCCCGCAGGCTCGGCGCCCTGCTGTACAGGAGGTTCCCAGCTGGCGCCACTTAACACAACTCTCTCCTTCACCAGGGAGGCGTCAGGCCATTTGATTTTTCACCTCCGAGATGTTCCGCTCTGCTGCAAGCAATATGGTGTTTTACGGATACATACTTGATCTTCAAAATTTCCAGGCTCAGAGAATATATTTAAAATTCCGTTGATGACCTTTCCAAAGGTTAAATAAGGGGGTAACCCTCAGACATTAAAAGGAAATATTTTAAAGACAGAGTAAAAGAAAACCAAATCTATGAGGACATTATGCTAAGTGAAATAAGCCGGTCACAAAAGGACAAATACTGATTTCACTTGAGGTAGATTAATCAAACTCATAAGGACACAATATGGCCGCGCTGAGGTGCATGTAGGTGCAAACTCAGTGGCTTCCTCCGGTCCATAGTGGGGCTGCAGTAAGCAGGGGAAGAAAGGCGATGGGAACCATGCAAGGTTCTGAGATCAGCTGCCGGGGGCGCCTCCAGAGACTGTTTCTCAGGTCGGGGCTGGACCGTGCGGGGAGAGAAGGAGGCGGCAGGGATATCCAGGGAGAGGTATGGGGGAGGCCCCGCACTGAGTCTGAAGGATAAGCTGTGGTACCTTCCTGTCCCTGAAAGGGAGTGTGGTGGCCGTGGGCGGAGTGCTTGGCAGGAAGCTCATCCACAGGACCGAGGGAGCAAGGTTGAGATCCCAAAGGAATCAGGAGAGCTGCCCAGTGGGGGGATCATGATTGGTTACAGACAACAGAGAATGGAGAAAATTAGGGTGAGGTGAGAGGGAAGGGACGGAAGGTGAAATATCTCCAAACTAAAGCCCTGGTTTGAGGAGGTCCATCAGAGGGCGAAATTTGGAGATAATTAAACAAGGAGAAAAGGGAAAATGAAGCAGAATCAGCTTGCCAAATATAAGAAATACTGGGAAAATGAAACAGACTGGAAATCGAAGTGAGGAGTGGAACTGAGGGTGGGGACTCTAAGTTTGCCCTCACCCCACTTAAAAGGCCCCAAAATCATGTAGGGCTCCTGTGGTGGCTCACACCTGTAATCCTAGCACATTTGGGGGGGCCAAAGTGAGAGGATTGCTTGAGGTCAGGAGTTCGAGACCAGCCCGAGCAAGAGCAAGAACCCATCTCTACTAGAAATAAAAAAATTAGCTGGGAATGATGACACAGCCTGTAATCCCAGCTACTTTGGAGGCTGAAGCAGAAGGATTGCTTGAGCCCAGGAGTTTGAGGTTGCGATGAATTATAACACCACGCACTCTACCCAGGGTGACAGAGTAAGACTGTCTCAAAAAGAAAAGACCGTGTAGAAATCATGGTGACTGAAAAGAAGCAATGAGGACATTGGTGGCCAAGGCTAGATGTTGCTGAAACCCACAAAGATTGGAAAATGTGTGAGATGAAGGGGTGGGGCTATGCTGGAGGGTTTCTTTCTGAGCCCCCATCCCCTTCCAGCAGGAATTCCAAAAACCCCAACACTTCTTCCCTCTGGGGGATTTGATCCCCCATAACAGCATCATGGTGCTGGAAGATGATGAAGATGATGAAGCAGCTGTTCAGCCAGGGCCCTCCCACCCACCCCCCAATCAGGCCTCACGTGGCTCAGAAGTCCTTGGCTCCTCTAAGCCCCATAGGGATGGAGCTAGCAGTAGTTCAGGTGGCAAGAAATGTTACAAGTTGGAGAACAAGAAGCTGTTTGAAGAGTTCCTTGAACTATGTAAGACGCCCACAATAATCACCCGGTCTTAGTCCCATTCCCCTATAGCTGGAAGCAGCGTGCCCACTCTTTGTTTTTGGCCTCAGCAGAGTTCTGCAACATTGTATCTCAGGTCCTGTCTCAGGCCCAGAGCCAGCCAGCTAAGCTCCACATCTACATCAATGAGCTCTGCACTGTTCTCAAGGCCCACTCAGCCAAAAGAAGCTGAATCTACACCCTGATGCCACCACCTCCAATGAGCCTTCTGGGAATAACATTCCCACAGACTCCTCCTCGGGCCCCACAAATGCTGAAACCACTGCCTCTAAGGTCTCAAGGATCCTTGGTTCCCAGAGGCAGATCCAGCACTTGGAGCAGCTGCTGGCATCTATGTGGCAGAGATCCAGCAGCTGCAGAGAAGAATATTGGATCTCTCACAATTAGATGACCCAGACTCCATATACCTGCAGGAGGCATGAATGTAGCATAAGCTGATTGGCCTCTTTCGGCATCTGTGTGAACTGGAAGATTGCTCTTCACTGACTGGCTGTGTCACAGAGCAGTGCATCCTCTATGGTGGCACCAGCTACCCAGAGGTTAAAAGGTGCATTGAGCAGCTCATCAACAAGCCTGGTACCCTCCAATCCTCCCTGACTATGGACATGTGCTTTGGGCCACTGGGAAGGCAGCAGCTCCTCACAGCCTCTGCCTTCCCCAACAGCAGCTCCAGCTTATGGTTCAGGATGCCTTCTGAGATGTAGGCATCAGGTTACAGGAGTGACATCACCTCTATCTCATCTACAACTTTGGCTGCCATGTTGCAGATGACTACAGGCAGGCATTGACCCTGCATTAGCAAATCCCATGTTGGCCTTCAGGAAAATTGGACATTGGTCATGAGCTGGCTGGATGAGGGTATCTCCAAATATGTGATGATGCAAGACAAAAGTGAGGCAGGTGAGAGAAAGACCAGAAGAGCCTGGCTTCCTCGAGGTACTTCTCCTCATTCTGCAGAGCCCCCCCTCCCAAGCCTCCTTGGATTCTGGTGAGAGTCCTAGTGGAATGGCATCCCAGGAGTGCCCTTCCACCTACCCCCAGGGCTGAGACAGATGATCAAGATGATGAGGAAAGTGATTATGAGGAGGAGAAGAGGAAGAGGAAGAGGCCACAGGTTCTGAAAAAGAGGAAGATCTGGAATAGATGCTGGAAGGTCAGGGGGATAATGAAGAGGAGGAGAAAGGAGGTGAGGATGGAGGAAAGAGCCCCATGACCCTACCACAGATCACCACTGGAAAGAACCTGGAACCTGGCAAAGGTATTCAGGGGAGCAGCAAAATGAAGGACTCATGGTGTCACCATCATTAGTGTTGAAAGGGCCCTGACCCCCTTCAGCATAGATCTTGAAAGCAATGGAGGACAGCCTGAGGAGTTTTCCTGGAGGAAGAGAGCCCAACATCCCAAGCTCTTGGAGCTAGAGACTGAAACTGCCCCCTGCATACCAACGCTTCTCCCAAGGAGATGGATACTTTCTCTTCCAGGAAGCAATCAGAGGACCCCCTTCACCACTGTTGTAGAGAGTGGGGCAGCTGTCATCATCTCCACTTCTTTCAGTGGAGGTGTCTCTCCTCATACCTGGAGAGATTCCAGCCCTCCCAGCAAGAAATCTCAAAAGAAGAAAGCAAACAGGATCAGGGCCATTAGGAAACAGCTATGTGGAAAGGCAAAGGGCAGTGGAGGCAAAGAATGGGAAGAAGATATGTATCCGGCCCAGCCCACCATCCCCCTTGGCTTCCATGGCCCTGGTTGCTGATTCCTCCACAAGGGTGGACTCTCCCAGCCATAGCCTGGTGACCACCTCCATCCGAAGCCCTTCTCCAGTCCAGCTGTCCCAACCCCCAGTCACAGCCTCCCTGCCCAGTACTTACAAGATGAGTGTGGCCACACAGTGTGATCCAGAGATTATTGTGTTCTCAGACTCTGATTAGCTTCTTCCCCCTCTCTTCACTTCCAAACTGTTTGGGATGAGGAGGAGGAGGATGGTGGGAAGTAAATGACTGAGAAAAGGATGAATTGAGCTAATCCCCTTTTGGTAGTGTTTCTTTAAAAAAAAAAAAAAAAAAAAACCCGAAGTCTTACACAGAAAAACAATAAACAATAAAGTTCTTTTCTTATTGTAAAAAAAAAAGAAATCAAACTCATAGAGACGAAAGAAGAATGAGGGTGGCCAGGAGGCTTAGGGGACGTAGGGAGTGGGGAGTTGGTGTTTCATGGGACAGAGGTTCAGTGTGGCATGATGGAAATGTTCCAGAGATGTGTGGTGGTGATGGTAAATATAGGATGGTTAATTTTATATTATGTATACAAAGTTGGACAGTTAAGTTTGTGAACTAATCCTAGAAAAAGTGCTACATACCTCATTGCTGCATGTCACTACGGTCACCTTCAAGGTATCCCTTGGGAAGCTATGCACTAATGCCAGGGCCAGTCCACCCTTCAAAGCAATTTTGGAACTCTTTTTCTGGAATGGCCATCAGAGCTGTTGTCTTTTAAGGTGTGACAATTAAGTTCTCAAACTCATCCTAGAAAAAGGGCTACATACCTCATTGCTAAATGTCGCTATGGTCACCAGGTGGCCCAGAGGAGTACTTCAAAGGGGACTATAGTGACAGTCAACAATGAGGTATGTAGTCCTTTTTCTAGGTTGAGTTCTCAAACTTAAATTGTCCCACCTCATATAAGATCACAATTTAAAAATAAAAAAGAATGCCAAACTAAGAAGTAATAAAGTTAGTACAGGTACCTATATCAGAAGTACTGGGAGACACAGGGAGTAAAAAAGGACCCTACCAACAGAAATGTCCATGGTTACCCAAATCAATTTGTCCTATTTTTTACCGATTAGAAATTTTCTCTAGGAAAATAGCTATTCCTGATTGCATTTCTAAATTTATTACAAAAATACAAAGCCAAAAAGGAGGCAGATATTCAATAATATTATCTCACAACACTTTAGTGGAAAAATCAATCAATGAATCCACTGCCTCATGGTTGCTTCTTGCCTACAAGGCTTTGATTTTAGAGATGGGGCCTGCGGCAGAAATTTAATGCAGAATGGTTGTCTGATTTGTAACAGGATGTGCTTCTCCATTCATATAACAGATAAAAGGTTAGCCTGCTTTTTTCATTTAGCTGTGCCTCATTCAGAATCAAAATTATAGTTCTTCTCAATGCTGGATCAAGTCCTTTCATCTTCGTTTTGACCAAAATGGAAACCGGGATCATGAGAATTCCTCGGGGCTAGTGTTGAAAGGAATTTCCCCTGCTCTTGCCAGAGTCTCAAAGGGTGGCCTCCTTCATGGCTGAGTAATTGCAATTCCATGTGACCAAATGCACAGCATTTCCTTTTAAAATAATAGTAATAATAATAATAAGTGAAAGTAAATCAGCTGAAGAAAATGAGATGAAAGCCAATCCACAACTGATTGTCCCAAGAAGATGTTGTTCCTTGATGTTTTGAGCTCTCTAAGTTACTGCAAAACTGAAATCCCCTCAGAAGTTTGTAGGACGTCCTTATTCAGAGCCACACTCTAGGAAATAAAACAAAAAATGGCTCTGACTAGAGTCAAGACCTGCCCTTGCTTCCACCCTAAAACCCTCACAGCAACAGCTCCTCACAGACCTCCTCCCTCTGCAGTGCCTACCGGCAGGTCTCTGCTGTCAGACCGTTCCTGCTGGAGAGAAAGTGTGTAAGTGGTGGCCAGACAGGCCAGGAAGATGCCTGAGTGCCCAGGAGGTCTCAATGGATGATCATGTCTTACCCTGTTTTTGCTCTTCTCCACTCTGCAGGCCTCCTGGACTTTTGTGTTCCTTACCCTCATGCCAACCTCTGCTCCCCACGCATTTCTGGGCCCTTGTTTCCTACCATATCTGGCCTTGAGGTCCCTGTCTTTAACTTAGCCATCAGACTCGGGTGCTTATCCAGACTCCAACTTCTTCAAGACTGTTTGGAAACTCAGTCCCCATTCTGTGCACTAACTTTTAAAAGATGACCACTGTTCATAGTTTCACGTGGTAGAGAGACAGAAAAAAATGAAGGAGAGAAAGAAAAGAGGAAAAGATAAAAAAGAAAGAGAAACTCTATGAGAGTGGCTTTTCTAAAATTTATACTCAAGTTAGAACTTACTGTGTATAAATATAAAAGCAACTGCCAACAGAGTTCCAGAGAACTCCCCTCCCAGGGTATGTGTCATCTGTATTCTCAAAGAATGCTGTTAATCCCCTTATCCCACCTCTTATCCCATGACCATTGGCATATTGTAGGGCTGGAAATTCCTTAAGAACAGGACCTTCCCCTAGTGCAGAGGTGTCCAACCTATAGCCCATGGGCTGTATGCTAATTTTGTAAGGACTTTTTTTGCTTCTCTGTGTTGTTAGGTATCACAAAAAGTATGCATGGATGTTTTGTTTGCTAATCAGCTTTCCTTAGTGTTTGTGTGTTTAATGTGTGGCCCAAACAACTCTTATTCTTCCAATGTGCAGCAGAGGAAAACAAAGCAAGGTTGGACACCACTGACCCAGCACCTAAAACAGAAGGTGACATGGAGGAAGTGAACAAATTCAGAGGCATGGTGGCTGAGCCTGGCTGTCATCCATGTAGCTGCAGCGGACAGACTTGAGTTTTCCCTAGAAGAATTGCTGACCCTAGACCAACCCATTAAGTGCCGAGTTGCTTCCGTCAGGGCAAGGCCTTGAAATCCTTTTATTCTATACAGTGAAGTACAGGACTCTTTCACTTTCCAACCTGTGTAGAGATCTCCCACTGTCTCCCAGTAAATGGACCAAATACTCATTTTCCTCCAACCTCCTCTCCAATTTCACCCACTCCTGCTCCCAGGAGAGCAGTTAGTCACGTCAGTGCCTGCTGCTTTCTTTAAGGCCACGTGTACACTATGCTAAATAAAGTGCATTGTTTATGAAGTGGGATTATTCTCCAAGCACAGAAGCAGATTCCTGGGCACATTGTTGTGCTGAGTATAATTAATGAAATACTCTTTGGGTCAAACTGTCCAATGAAATGAGATTATCAACTGCCAGACTGAGCCATACAGACCCAATTTAAGGGGAAAAAAATGTTGTTCAATGCCCTCAGCATCAGGAAATTATCAGAATACAGTTGGGATAGTTGGAAGTATGGAGTCAAGGTACCATTTCTAATTTTCCCTTTTCTTTTGATCATCACTGCTTTATTTTAAGAAAGTTTTCTATGTACCTGGGTTAGCATCTTTGAAGCTGCTTTTCCTATCATCCACTTTAGCAATCACTAAAACAGTGCTGCGTGTCTGCAAAGCTCTTGGGGGTGGGTGGCAAACATGCAGCCGTGAGGCTTAGATGGTGACACAGGGATAAAATGCTCCTCCCTCCTTTCAGAAGGAAGTAACAGCAAGGGAGGGGAGAATGGGAAGAGCTGCGGGAAAAGCAGCTTTGACCACTATTTGGAATCATCACTCTTAGAGAAAACGCAGAGAGCTCAAAACTTCCATAAGATTAGGTCCCATGCAATGCATGTGTGGATTAACCTATTGGTGGCCTTCAGAAACATTTTTAATGACTTTGAGGCCATCCTGCCATGCTGTGCACAGATTGGTCAGCACTGCTGTACACGTGGCCTCATCATCCAAGCTCAGATCCTCCTCACTCACCACCTAACTTAGGCAACCAGCTAGAAAACACTGTTGCAACACAAGAAACCTTTCCAAACCGCCATAGAATGTTGTTAATGGGGGGGAGACCAAAATGTGAGCCAAAAAGAGATGAGCTCAAAGGACTGTGGGGGATTGACATTCCCTTTGTCTTCCCAGAATGGAGCTGGCTGGCTGGCAGATAGCTGTTGCAACAAGTGTTCCACCTGCATTTGAGCCAAAGAACTGTCCCTCCTGCTTTAAAAGCTTGGCATAACGTGGCGGTTTCCCTCACGTTCTCCCCCACATTACCCAAACCATGGCCAAAACTAGCTTTCTCTTTTTTCGTGTGGCCACTTCTAAAATTTTGCTTCTGGGAATCCAAACAGGCTGAAGTAGCTGCTGGGCGGATGTCACCTTCAGCCTTTCCATCATCCTTCCAGACCTGCCTGCGTTGGGGGCTTCTTCCCCACCAAGGGGTGCCTTTTTACCTTTAATCTTGACCAAAAGGCTCAGAGAGTTCCTAAGGAGGGGAAAGGCCCTATAACAGGCAGGGGCTCTCACTGCAAGGGCTGGGCACCTACCTGAGCTGACCTCAGCTGGGCTGGGAGCCCTCTCGCCACCTGGCAGCCACTGGCAGGGCTCCTTTGCTCCATCCCTGTTCTGCCCAAGCAGCCCCAGAAAGCTTCTTCCTCAGTAGGCCAAATCTTATTCCTCACTGCAGCAGCAGAGAGTCCAGAGCCTACGTTCAAATGCTGGCTCTGCTCTGGTGTGACTTGGACAGTGAAGTTCACATTACTAACCCCCAGCAAAACCATGGCAACACTGACAGACATCTCCTAAAGGGCACCTAACATAGCTCCACATCCATGCTGCCCCCTGCCTGTCTGGTCTCAGGTCTATCTGCCCTTTCCATTCTTCCGTCTTGAATTTGTGCCAGCAAACAGAAAAAGGGATAGGGCAGTTTAGGGGCATCTCCTCCCCTTGCCTCAGGTGACAACTCCCTCAGTGGCTCCATCTCCCACTGGACAGCCCCTCTCCCCACAGTCCCAGCTCCCAGTTGGCAGGCCTGGTCTGGGTCCTGTTTCTACCTGATGCCTCTGATTCTGGGCTCTGGCCATTTCCACCTCTGATGCCCTAGCTAGTGGGGGAATCCTACTTTATTAACTCTATTTAGCTTCTCAGCTCTTCCTGTGTAACCAGTTCCCTATATTAAATTCTCACTGTTGAAACCATGTCGAAGGACTGATTTCCCAACTGAGCTTTGAAAGACAGAATGAATTCAGTTCATTAGGCATCCCCAAATCCTGAGAGCACTTCACCCCTTGAATCCCCTCTCCCTATAAGACAGTGGTTCTCAAACTTCCTAATGCTGCAATGTATTTTCTTTGTTAAAAAGGGGTCACGACCCACAGGTTGAGAACCACTGCTATAAGAGAAGGGATTAACTAAATGACTCCACACCAGGCCCCTTTCTACTTTCTCTGGATAAAGGGACTTAAACATTTTCCTACCAGAGAAAAACAAGTCTACTTCTGGCTGAACAAACCAGTTCCACCAACTCTGGCAATGTAGGCAAATCAGCAGTTGGGGCCATGCTAAGCTTCAGAAAACACCTGCATGCATTCCCCTGACAAGGGCTTCCTGGGCTTTGCATCACATCAACCAGGGATTCTGGCTGGGAGGGTGCAGAATGGATCACTAAACACTAGTATCTTCTGGTGTTCCTTCTGTAGAGCTTTAACATCGTCTGTCCCCAGGAGCCCCATATTCTATACATTCTCTCATACCTAAAGCTTCAGTCCACCTGACAATATGCTCTTCACTGAGATAAAAGCAGGCTGATGGTGATATCCTGGTCAATGTCACAGAGATTCCTGGGCATGTCCAATTAGGATGCATTCCAGTAACCTGTCCAGAGGAGTCTGGCGTGTCTCTGTGTCCATAGTGGCCTTGTCAAAGATCGTAGAACCAATCTCATAGGTATTTGGAACTACATACGATATAACCCCCCATAATAATTACAAGGATGTGGATAGCTCCATAACTGGTTTTAGCACATTGTTTCTCTGTGTGCCTTACCCTTCAAAATATACCTTTCATCAAAGAAGGAAATAATTACCTACATTCAGCTGTTACCATGACAAAACCCTTTTAAGTTAAGCGGCAGCCTGTGGCACAGACTTCACATCTTTTGCATAAGGAGTCTCCAACTCCCCATCTAGCTGTCTTCATTGGGGCAGATGGTGGACAGAGGAAATCTTCCCCAGCTACTGAGAGACAGGACTCTGAGGCCTTGCTTTCCTGACTCCAAACTTGACTGAGATGCAGGACCAGCCAAAAATATCCTGGCATGGTTAACAAGTGAGCAACCTAAGTGGAACTCAGAGAACATTCACAAATTCACTACATTTAAGGGATTTTTAAAATTTTAGTTTTAAGAGACTCTATTACAGGTCGTAATAGAGTCCCAGGAATGTGTGACCCTGTGGCCCAGTCATGAGGAAGAGTTTTGGGCTGAGATTATTCATCCTGTGTCTTCAGGGAGAGGCTCTGTAGAAACACCAACTCTTTCTGACATTTTGGAATTAAAAGCCAATTCTGTGATGTGTTTCCCTGTACTTTGGAATTTTTTCAAATGTAGTCCTTAAATGAAGACTATCTTCAGAGAGGAAGGTTTGTGTCCAGAAAGCTTTAAATCCTGCCAAAAGCTGTATAAGTCTGTTAAAGTTGCCATAACAAAGTACTACAAATGGGATGGCTTAAGTAATAGAAATTTATTTTCTCACAATTACAGGGGTAGGAAATCAGAGATCAAAGCGTCAGAAGGGCTGCAAGGGAAAATTTGTTCCATGCCTCTCCCTTAGCTTCTGGTGGTTTGCAGGCTGTCTTTGGCATTCTTGGTTTATAGATGCATCTCCCCAATCTCTGCCTCCACAATCACATGGCATTCTCCCTGTGTGCAAGTCTGTGTCCAAATCTCCTCCATTTATAAGGACACCAGTCATATCAAATTAAGGCCCACCCTACTCCAGTGTCACCTCATCTTAACTAATTCTGTTTGGTATGACCCTATTTGTAAATAAGGTCACATTCCAAGGTATTGGGGGTTAAGACATTAACATATGAATTTGGAGGACACAATTAATAGTTTGGCCTCCCAAAATGCATATCTTTCTCATAGACAAAATACATTCACCCCCATCCCTACATCCTATAACATATAGCATCAATTTTAGGTCCAAAATCTTTTCCAAATAATCTGTAAATCAGATATGGATGAGACTTGGGCTATGATTCATCCTGGGGCAAAATTCCTTTCCATCTGTAAAGCTGTGAAACCAATTATCTTCTTCCAGGATGGGAATCTCTACCCTGTACCTGTTCCACCATGGGACAGATATTCCCATTCCAAAAGGAAAAAAATGGAAGGGGAAAAAAAGGAGAGACCTGGGGCCCAAGCAAATCTGAAACTTAGCAGGGGAAATGTGATTAGATTTAAGACTTAAGAATATCCTCTTTAGCTCTATGCTCTGTGGTTAATAATATAGGCAAGGCTTTTCTCAATTAATACCTTCCATATGGTGATCCTAAAAGGGCACCTTGCCAGGCATCCCAAATTCACTTCCATAGTCTATTAACTCATAGACTCAACACAACCCTCATGCTCTCCAGTATCACAGCCTAGGTGTGACTCTACCACTCAACAGGCTCTAAGTCCAACTAGCCCACCGCAGACTATTATCACAATCCATTGAAACTATCTGGAAAATCAGGCACAATCAAGGCTTTCAAAGCATTTATAGACCTTCATTGGCCAAGCTGATCTCAATATAAAACCAATGCTTTCAATGCTCTCTCATAGAACTACTTGAGTTTGACTTCCAGAATCAGAGTAGAAAGCACTGTATTTCTGAAAAAGCAGATTGCTATTTCAGATGGTGTCCAGTAGGTCTGAGCTCTGCTTCTTAAATCTAAATTGAAAGATTTCAGGATCTCTTCAGGACGAAATGGATGCATTTCCTCTTGCTACAACAAATAAAAAGGAAGTATCTCATTTGTGACAACATGGATGAACTTGGATGACATTATTCTCAGTGAAATAAGCCAGGTACAGAAAGATGAATACCCCACATATCTCACATATAAGTGGAATCTTAAAAAGTTCATAGAAACAGAGAGTGGAGGAAGGTGGAGACATTGATCAAAGCACACAAAGTTTCAGTTAGCCAATAAAAGTAAGTTCTGGAGTTCTCTTGTCCATCATCATGAACAATTCAATAACAACATGTTGTGTATTTGAAAATTGCCAAGAAGGTAGATTTTAAAGGGTCTCATCACAAAATAAATAATTATGTTAGGTGATGGATATGTTGATCAGCTTAATTCAATCATTTCACAAGTATACATACTTTGACGCATCACAATATACCCCATAAATACATATAATTTTTAATTGATAATTAGAAATAAATACATTTTTAAAACAAGGTGAGAAAGTGAAATTTTAAAATTATAATTTATAAGGAAGAAGAAAGGAAGCATCACACGCTACACCGCTGATGAATTGGTCCAATGACCATGATCCAGAGCAGCTGGATATATTGGCCACCCCATGCAAAAGGAAGAGGTAAATATTCATTACCTGAGGCAGGATAGTCTATCACAGGGTTTCTCAAAGCATGTTCCACAGAACTCCTGTAGTAGAATCACCTGAGCTATGGAAAATGCATATTTCTGGGCCCTCCCTCAGATCTCCTGAAGCAGAATCTCTGGTGCCCATTTTAAAGTAGGTCCCAGTAATCAGTGATTGATTTGGGTAATTCCATTTAAGAACCACTGATCTTCTAAGGGTGCAGTCTTTGGTAACCAATGGAGACTCTAGAACCAGCTATCTTAATTTACTATGTGACCTTGGGGAAATGATTTGACATCCCTGAGCTTCACTGATTTGGACTGAAAAATGAGAATAATATCTACCTCACAGTCTTTGAAACAATTAAATGAGAAGGTGCCTGTAAGAGATAAAAGAAATTGACATGAAGAGCATTGGGGATGCATCATGCATGGCTTTGTAGAATCTGCTTTGTAGGGTTGTTCTCAGTAAAAGAGATCAGCATAAGAAGCTCTTCGGGGTTGGAAAGATGTCATTTTGTAGAACCAATCTCAGAGAGTAGTTCTGAGAAGTCAATGGGATATGGCATTTAAAGCTCTGGGCCCAATGCCTGGGACCTTTTTAGGAGACGGTAAGTATCTGTCCTTGTTACTATAGTCACCAGCCCCATAATGCTGGAGGCCAGCTCATACCCAGCTCAGGTGGAGCAAGTGCAGGGTGTCTGGCAGGAAGTAGAGGCAGACCTGGAGAAGGCCTGGAGTCCAGGCTGGGAAATCTACAGTTCATCGTGAGCCTGTCAGGCATCACTGACGTTTTCTGAACATGGGAAGGACAAGGTTAATTCAGCAGTAGTCCAAGAAAAGATTATATGAGGGAAAACTCAGAGACAGAAATACTAGGTAAGAGACTATTTATATGCCAGACAAAAAGCTATACAAAAGTTGAATGATGCAGGAGCCAAGCCAGAGACAGTGAGCCCGTGAGACATCCATGTATGAACCAGAACACCCAGCCCACAACCATTGCAGCCCACCCTGGGACGTGCAGCCAAAAGAACAGAGCAGACATGAGAGGTCGGCCCACCTGCCTGTTGGCCAGAGCCCCGGTGCAATGATGGACAAGCACAGCCATATTCAGCAACTCCAAAATCACTAGAACAGAAAGACTTTTTATGCTAATACATAAGCCATTAACTCTTACATTATACTGAAAATACTTCTACCTTTTCCCCTCAGGATGCTATCAAATTGTCTTAAATTCTTATTTTAGATCTGGCACATTGACATCCAAACCCCTGACAGTCTGTTAGAAGACATTTGGTGGAGAGCATCTTACTATAGAAAATGACACAGATTCAAATGACATGCCAAGATTTGATGTGGCTGGACATTGTCCTCTAGGAAAATATGTGTGACCTATCTCTTTCCCAAGGTACTTGACACTGCAGGGACAGTCCCTCAGCCTAAGATGGAGTTAGCCACACAGTCAGCAAATACCATTTTCCTTCCTCATAGATACCCATTATTGACATGACATGTGGAAATAAGCCACACGGGAAGTCCTGCCTATGTATTTGGTGATGTACCAGGTGCTAGGAACTCCTGGAAGGTGGGGAGGCAGGTGGCCCCTGCGTTCAAAGCTCACAGTCTAGCAGGGACAACACACTCAGAAACACACATGTAAGTACTACAAAAATGCAAAGGACAGGTAGGTTTGCTGCAGAGTGAGCAGCTGTGTGAGTAGTTGCATAGTAAGGAGAGAGATGCATGGTCCACAGGCCAAAAATACTTTCCAGGAAAAGTTTGCCAGGGGCTCTGTGCAGAGGCTCTATTTGCTTAAAGGAAGATAGTATCAAATTTGCCATCTCTCTTCTAGGTAGACAAGGCCAGAAGAAACTTTACCAGAGGAATGAGAGTTTTGAATTCTTCTAAAATGAATTTGTAGAAACAAAATGTGGTGTGCACATACAATAGAAGGCTATTCAACCTTAAAAAGAAAGAAATTCTGACACGTGCTGTAACACGGACAAACATTCGAGGACAGCATGCTAAATGACATAATCCAGTCACAAAAGGACAAAGCTGTATGATTCCACTTGCATCTGGTACCTAGAGTAAATTCACAGAGACAGAAAATGGAATGTGGAGGGCTAGGGCCTGGGAAGAGGGGCAATGGGGAGTTCTTTAAAGGGGATAGTTTCAGTTTTATGAGATAAAAAGTTCCAGAGATCTGTTACATTATTGACACTAAAAAAAATGTTTAAGATGATAAATGTCATCTTGTGTGTTTTTTAACTACAATTAAAAATGTTTTAATTTTTTTAAAAAATGAAATTTTAGAATCCAGAGAAATGATACAAAACGCTTAGAGTTGCTTAGGATTTCATATGAAGCATCAGGCTAAGTTTGGCAATTTTTAATGTTCCTGGATAATTTATCATGAAAACTGGATTGAGAAATAATAATTAGATCCTCTGTGTTCCTGCCAGAGATGTGCACAGTTTTTATGAAGTTGCATTAACAATAATAATCTTCATTAGCAAACAAGCTCTTGGTGTGACAGGCACTCCAGTTATCATTGGCCAAGCTGGCCAGAGTACAGCGAATCTCACTGAAGGACACTATCTAAGCTCTGCCTGGCTCACCCTCCCTCCCTCTCTTCTCCTGGACTGCATGAGGCTGCTCCATACTGGGTTTCCATCTACTGCTTTAGCTGTCTTTTCAGTTTCTTTTGATCACTCATCTTCCCCAAATCCAGCCATTACATTCAGCAGGGCTCTATTCCAGACCACTCTTCTTTTCTCTAATAATTCCCTTTAGACAATTTCATCTATACTCATGGCTTTTATTATTCATACATTTTAAGAATTCTCAAATTCATACCTCCCTGGCAGACTTTTCCTCTGAGATCTAGGTTTACATATCCAGATGCCTACTTGACATCTCCCCTTAGATACTGTATGAGTTAAGGTACAGAGAGACCCAAAATACAATGCCTTAAAAAAGGTAGAAAAGTATTTCTTTCTGAAATCATAGTGCAGCAGTAGGCAGGCCTGCGAGTTTCCACCATGTCAATACAAGGCTCCTAGCTCTGGATCCAGAGTGGTCATTTCAATCCCCATCGCCACATCTGCAGACCCACCAGCAGAAAGGGGAGCGGGCAGCGTAAGTTGCTTCATTGCTAAGACATGATCCAGAAGTCGTACACATCCACTAATGTTCACCTGGCCAGAAGCTAATTCTATGGACACACCTAAATGCAAGGAAGGTTGGGAAATGGCTTCTCTATCCGGGCAGCCTTCTGCCCAGTTAATATCAGGAGGACTTACTGAAAGAACAGGTAGGAGTGACTGCGGTCGAATACCAGCAGTCTCTGCTGCAGATCTCTAGAAAGCTTTTCAAGTTTACACATCCAAAACCAAAGCCATGCTCACCCCTCTCAAGTCCAGACCTCTGTCAGTGTCTGGACTTGAATGGCACCACCATCCACCCTGCTATGGCTCCTCAGAAACCTCAGCACCTGTGCACACACAGTTTCCTTCACCTCCAGAGCCCACACATCACTAAGCCCTGCTGATTCCTACTCATGACACTTCTCTTCACTTTTTCCTGCAATGTTAGCACAAGCATCCATCACCCCCCACCTGGATCTCTGTCTCAGCCTCCTAACTGGGGTCCTCAACTTCACCCTATGCCCTCCTGCTGCTATTGATACTACAGCCAGGGCTGCCTCTCCCCCATGCTAATCAGTGCTCTCGCCAACCTAGTAAAGTCACACAACCAACAAAACCCTGCATGTCTCACCTCGCCCCACTATGCATCCCCCTCCTCTCTGGAACCTCTTCCCTTTTCCTTCTCTGACTGTGGCCTTCTCCTTGCAGCACCGTAACCTTGGCTGCTGACTGTGACCTCCTTGCAGCGTAACCTTGGCTGCTGACTGTGGCCTCCTTCTTGCAGCACCGTAACCTTGGCGGCTGACTGTGGCCTCCTCCTTGCAGCACCGTAACCGTGGATAAAATCCTCCTCTCCCTTCTCCATGCCCACCTTCACTGGCTAACTCCTAGTTTCTTTCCATCCACATTGCAACCTCCTAATGGAAGCCTTCTGTCCTCTTCCCATCATGGCAATATCCTCTTCAAGGCTCGCTAAAAACCACACGGCCATTATCTGTGGCATCACCCACTCTGAGAAGTCTGCACTTCTCGTGTGGTCTTTGATGCCACAAGATTTTAGCCACATGAACTCATGCACTATGGGTTTTTGTTGCATGCATGTGGTTTGTTTTGGAAGGCAAGGTTTGTTTGTTTTGGTTTTTGCTTGCCAGTTTATCCTTTCGCAGCCCAGTTACCTTGCTACTGGTAAATTCTCAAAAATACTAATGCTTGAATGCAAAAATTCAGAACAACTGGAAACCAGCAATTACTTAATCTGAACCATAGCATTCTTACAAAGAAATTCAGTGTTACTACTAACAAGCACAGGGATATAATTTGATGAAACAGGCCTTTGTGGGTCTGCATCTAGATGCTCAGAGCCACCACAGCACTAAGGACAAGGAGGGAAATAGGAAGCATGTTAGACATGGTCACCAAAAGACACCACATACTAATGCAGAGGGATGGAACAAAGGCTCACAAGACAGTAATTCCCAAAAGTAAGCACATGATTTATAAACCTAGACAAATGCTAAGACCAATTCTCATGAAGTTCAAGTGCAAGAGAGCTCCCAAGGACATCTTTTTTTTTTTCCTTGAGACAAAGTCTCACTTTGTCACCCTTGGTAGAGTGCTATGGCATCATAGCTCACAGCAACCTCACACTTTTGGGCTCAAGTGATTCTCTTACCTCAGCCTCCTGAGTAGTTGGGACTACAGGCACCCACCACAACACCTGGCTATTTTTAGAGATGGGGTCTTGCTCTTGCTCAGGCTGGTCTTGAACTCCCAAGCATACACAATCCACCCACCTCGGCCTCCCAGAGTACTAGGATTACAGACATAAGCCACCATGACTTATGGTCACTGACTGGTCTCCAGGACGCTTTTATGAGTCTCCCTAAACTGCAACTCGAAGGGCACAGATGTGAGTGACATGTGCAGGGAAGAGGACCATCCTGGATACGGCTTGACCGAGCCAGCTTGTGAGCCAGGGGATGGCCATGGTGGGGCGGGAGTGCTGAGAGGTCAGTCTGTGGGGCAAGGAGGAGCTAGGCTACACCTTACAAAGTCCTTTGACCTGTCTTAGATCTTGATCTAGGCAATAGAAGGAAACTGCTGATAGTCTGAGAGGGAAGTGATAGGTCTGGAATGGTAGGCAAAGTGGACCGGAGGTTGTCCACTCAAGTGTCTTAGCTGTGGACTGTCACCTAGCATAGTTATTGTGCTGGGCTGGCCTCTTCCCGAGTCTGTGTACCCAGGAAGAAGGGAATCTCAAGTGGCCTCATGTGGCTCCACAGGTGGCTGGGGAGGTGGAGGGTGCTGTCTCCTTCATGGGGTGCAGGTGGGTAGAGGAGTCCTTTATACCTCAGTGGTCCAGCTTCCCAGCACTGCACCTGCCTGAGCACCAGGCCCTGAAGCGTTCTGGGCACATGGTAAAAGAATTACATTTCATAAGCCTGCACCAATCCAAAATACACAACAGTCTAAATTTAAGTACTTTCTACTTCCAATCTTGGGATACAACTACACCCCATTGGGATATTTATGGATGAGCAATTCTAGAAACTGCCAGATTCTCTGGTAGGTGGGAGTATGTTTAGTGAAAAAATTGCCCCCATTAATGAAGTTTTGGGATCCTGCCAATCCTCCAACTCAAACACGGAATTTGGAGTTCCAGAGGCATAAGAAATAACCAGTATAAAAAACTGAAAGTTTATTTCATTATTAATGAATAGAATGTTTTCCTCATCATATTGGAGTGACATTGATCTAGTGGTGGTGCCACATGGCAATGTCCCATTAGTTTTTTATTTCTAAAAGAAAACAATGTACTATATTTAAGCAACTATATTATTGAACATAGTGTTTGGTTTCTGCAACGTTGTTTGCGTATTTTCCTTTTTAGGTGAAGGTATACCTGAATTATCAGAAATGTACGTGATGTCAAAAAGTGAACATTTTTCTTCTGATAGCTCTTAATAGTTTATAAATTTGGGGTGAGACTTTGCTTTAACAGAGTGCTTAGCCTTAAGGGTTATTTCAGAGACGTTTGTTCAATGACTAGGTTGTGTTCCTTAAATAATAAGATAGGTGAGAAAGGTGACAAAAATTACTTTCTTATAAAAAGGATAAGTAATACACAAAGAGCTCTTCTAAGATATTGATAGAAAAGCTGAATTTTTAAAAAGAACACCTCACAGAAAATTTAGCAAAAGGTATGAGCAGGTGATTTACAGAAGATGAAATCCAAGTATCCTCAAAAGAAAAGAGCAGAAAAGAAAAGAGAACAAAAAGGGTGGTCAGCACCCTTTTAAGAGAAATACAAATTAAAACAATAAAAGAGATGGGAAAAGCCATAATATACAGGGCTGTTGAGGTTGTGGGAAACAGGTATTCACATACATGTATTACTGATGAGAGTGTCTTTCCTTAACAGAAAGCATTTGGCAGTATCTGTTAAAATGTTAAATGCCAATACCCCTTTGAACCAGCAATGTAATCTTTAAAAATCCACTCTTTCAAAAATAAAAACCCTAGCATATAAGAACATGCATACAGAAACGCTTATAGTAGCCATGTTTGTCAAGAAGGAGAGAAACACTTCTAAGTGCCCATTGAAAATAACTTATCCATACTTCAAAATATTATTCAATTATTAGAAACATTGGACTGGCTTTCTGTACTGACCCAGGGCAATGCCCATGATACGGTGTTAAGACTAAAGAAGAATAACATATATGCCATGCTGTTGTTAAACACACATACACATTCAGATTTTATTGAGTTAAAATACACCTATTAGGCATACCATTCAATGGTGTACCATCTTTTCTTTTCTTTTGTTTTTAGAAACAAGAGCCTTGCTCTGCTGCCCTTCTTATTGTTGTTGTTTCAATGAGTTTAATAAATATACATCAATTCACCACTACCACAATCAAGGTATCAAACATTCCTATCACCCAAAAACATTCCTTTGTGCCCCTCCTAGTGGTCTGAGGCAACCACTGAGTTTCTCTCTGTCTCTATAGATGAATTTTGCCCATTTTAGGATCTGATATAAATGGAATTATACAGCATGTACTCTTTTGTTTCTGACTGATTTTGTTTAGCATACTACTTTGAGAGTCATTCATATTGTTGCCTGTATCAGCAATCCATTCCTTTCCATTTCTGAGTATTATTCTGTTGTATGAATACAACTACAATAACCTGTTAATGAATGTTTTGGGGATTATTTTCAGTTTTTGCCTATTATATACAGATAGTATTAATACCTTTGTACAAGTATTTGTGCAAACATGATATTTTGTTTTTCTTGAGTGACTATGAGAGAAATTTCTAGGTCACATGGTAAGCCTTTATTTAACTTTATAAGGAAATACCAAACCATTCTTCCATCAGCGGTGCATGAGATTGCTCTACATCTTTGTCAACACTTGATATTGTCAGACTGTTTTGTTTTAACCACTTAATTTGATGTATAATTATATCTCATTGTGGTTTTAACTTGATTTTTCGTGAAAACTAATCATGAGCATCTATTCATGTACTTACTGGCAATTTGATATTTGTGTATCTTTGAATATCTTTTGTGACCTGTCTGAGTCTTTTGCCTAATCTTTTAATAAGGTTGTCTTCTTATTGTTGAATTTTAAGAGTTCTTTATGTATTAACACAAGTTCTTAGATATATGTATTGTAAAATATTTTCACAAAGTCAGTAGTTTGAGTCTTCATTTCTTCAGCGGTATTTTTTTCAAAGAGCCATTTTTAACTGTGATGATAAAATCCAACTTTTTCATTGTTTCTTTTATGGCTAGTGCATCTTATGTTTTAAGAAACCTTTGCCTATCACCAAATGGTTACAAAGATTTCCTCCTGTGGTTCCTTTTTAAAATGTTAGGTTTTACTTTTAGATCTAATCTATTTTATTTTTATTTTTATGTATGGTGCAAGATAAGTTTAAATGTTCATTTTTCCCTTGTGATATCCAGTTGTCCCTGCCCCATCTCTTTTTTCTTTTCTTTTCTTTTTTTTAGAAACAAGAGTCTTGCTCTGCTGCCCAAGCTGTAGTACAGTCACACAATCATAGTTCACTGTAACCTCAAACTCCTAGGCTCAAGTGATCCTCCCACCTCAGCCTCCGAATTAGCTGGGACTGTAGGTGCATGCCATTCAGTTAAATTGTTTTGTAGAGATGGTGTCTTGCTATAATGCCCAGGCTACTCTGGAATTCTTGGTAGTTCTGGGCAAGAACCACTGCACCCAGCCTGCTGCCCCATTTCTTAAAAGAGCTATCCTTCTTCTCCATTGAATTACATGTACTATAGGACCTGCTCTATTTTTAATTACACTTTTATATGAACATGGAGGAGAATATGGAATATCAAACATATCAAACTGTCCACACTGATTACCTTTAAGAAAGTGGAATTAGAGAAGAATTGAGAGGAAATTAATATCTTTTTTCATATATATTTCTTTTGGGACTACTCAACTTTTAAGTTTCAAATGATGGGAACCATAACATAATACCATCTGAAATAAAAATAATGTAGGACTAAAAGGGGGTTCTTCTAAAGAAAGAGAGATAACTTCAGCACTGCAGAGTGAGGCAATGAAGCCTCAATGAGGGGATGCCATTCAATTGAGAGAGGTGCCAAAGTCATGATACTTTGTAGGAAGGATGGTAAACTGGGTGACTTAGTGAATGTAGGGAAAGAAGAAGAGGAAGAGGTGAAAAGGACTCCAAATTTTGACCCTGGAAGAATAATGGTGCTGGGGGATAGTGGGAATTATGAAACTTCATTCTAATTTTATAGAATGAAGTAAATGCATATAGCTGAATTTGAGGGAACCATGGGATATTTGATAGGAATATCCAGGCAATTGTTACTAATCACTTGATCTAGAACAACCAACTATCTCTAGGCAAGAGCCCTGGGGACATATTTGTTATGTCCACAAACATGTCTTGAGCACCTGCCAAGGACAGGCACATCGTACTAGGCACACAGTATATGGAGACAGACAGAGCTGGACCTGCCCTCAAGCGCACACAGAGTGGAGAGAGAAAGTGGTGCACAATTGACCAGAATCACTACTTCATGAATGTATACGAGTGGCTCAGAGATCTCAGATAAATTGTCTGTACTTAAACATTGCTGCCCAAGTATTTAACCATGCTTAGAAATTGTTCCCTTAATTATTTTCAGCACTCTGCCCAAGTATTGTTTACACTATTAATTTATTTCACAAACCCTTTCTTAGCAAATAATGCCAACAGATCCAGTGGGACTTAGCAAGAATAAATGGAATCTAAATTAAAGAAGGTAGCCTGAGTTGATTTTTATTTCCAATTTTTTAGATAAGGCAATAGGGAGTCATTAGGTACATGAGAGTATGTCATTGAATCTAATACAACTAGAGAACTGAAATATACCTAGTTTTCTTGAAAAAAAAATCATGGAATTATCCCTCATTTATGAGAAAATATGTTGTGGAACCTCAGAAGAAAATAATCCATGAGAAATCATTAACATCTGTTGTTTACCATGTGCCAGACACTGTGCTGATGTAGGCTTCATTTCATTTAATTATCACAAACCCCCTGAGAGTATTAGTATAAGGCCCACTTTACATGTAAGGAAACAAAGGCTCAGAGAGGTTAAGTAACTTGCCCAAAGTCACTCAGCTGTTAAATGATGAATGGAGACTGGAACTCAAGTCTATCTCATTTCAAAGCTAATACTCTTAATCAAATAAATAAGAAATAAGAATATAAACGATAGCTATCAGTTCCTGAGATAATAGAACATGCAAAGAGCTGTGTAAGGAATCTCTTAAAGTATAAGTTGTTTTCCTTTTCAAAGTTCTCTGACATTAACTCACCTGAGCTTCCCCACTAGGTGTGAGGAAGACAGCCTGAGAAGGTGAGTACATAACAAGGGCAAAATGGAAGTAAATCATTGATTTGATTAGGTTATAGGATTTGGGCCAAATTTCTATCTTAGGATTTTTTTTTAATTAAATCATTTTGCCATAAAACTATTTTATTACAGGAAACAGTAAGACCTGGTGTAGTGTCCATTGTACAAAATATTAGGTGACTGTTCACTGGCAAAAGCTCCTATCTCTTTGAGCCTCAGCTTTCTCATCTGTAAAATGGGTACAACTTTTACCATCTGCCTCACAGAGGTATTGTAGAAACCAATTGAAATGAATGTCTGCAAAAACACTTTAGATATTTTTGAAAACTATACATTTAGGCCAGTGACCAAAGATAGTTTAACCACACTGTGATGTTTACATGCGTTTGATCACTCAGAAGCTATAAATGCCATGTAAAAGAGTAGGCGTTAATAATGAACACAGCTTGGTGCTAGCATATGAATAAGCAGATGGAGAAATAGAGAGGCTAGACATAGACCACCCACATGCGGGAATTTGGTGTATGACAAAGTGGAATTTCAAACTACTAGAGGAATTGGATATTTCATTGAGCATGTCAGGAGAAGTGGGCAGCCAAATGGAAAAATAATAAGTCCAATGCCTACGTTATCATTTACCTAACATAATTTCCAGATGTTTAAAAGATTTAAACATAAAAATAATCAAACCATAAATTCCTAGGTGATAACACAGGAGAACTTATTTATTTGTGCTTTTTAGAAATGAATGCCTTTCCAAATAAGACACAAAGGTAAAAAAGCCATAGGAAAAAGATTTTTAAATGTAGCTATCTAAAATTTTAAAATTATGAGAGAGATTAAGGCCATTATCATGACAGATAATGGGCTAAATCCCTTAATAAATAATCATCAAATATTAAATGAGCAGCAATTATGTGCCAAGCATCATCCAATGCATTTGAGAATTCTAAAGAATTAAAATGCCCTGCCTCATAGGGCACATATTCTCCTAGAGGACATGAAGGAATCTTGCCTCTTAGTAAGAAAATACAATAAAAAATAAACAAAGACTCATTTTTAATAAATAAATAGTTCACAAAGCTCATAATGCAAAGGACATAGGAAAAAGTTCACTGTCTTTCAAAACAAAAGAGTACAGGTTAAATTTCAGTAAGATACCAACTTCATCCATCAGATTTTTCAAAATCAGAAAGGGCAAAAGTATTTTACGTTGGCAATGGTATAGAGGAACAGGCCCTCTCATTCTTAGGCAATCGTAAATTGATCTGATATCTTTGAAAAGCAATTTGTCAATATGTATCCCAATTGCAAATACCTGTTCTCTTTAGTCTAACAATTCTCCATTTAAGAATTTAGGAACTTTTCCCTCCTGGAGATCTAGTCATGATCAAAACTCCTCCCTCTAATTCACCCCTGACCCCAACGTGGGAAGTCCCCTTTCCTGTTATCTTGTCCTTTTCTACTGTTAAAGTTATAGGAGTCGATTCCTGCATACATCATTGACGAGTAAAGTCCTGGAACCCTCCATCTTCTACGGAGGCAGGCAATGAAGACAGACAACCACAGACCACTTATACTTGTGAGCCAAAAGAAAGTTTGAAGTTATTATTTAGGAAACAGCAAGAAAAATCCTAATATGGTTTTCTTTTAGCATCACCGAATAAGTGCTTCTGACCTGACGCTGTTCTACCTTTACCTATTACTGATTATACTAATCAGATTTATGTTTTCCAGAAATGTCATCAAGCCACACGCAATAAAGATGGTCCCAGTCCATGAACCCCTGTATCACTCTCCCTCCGGAGAAACCCTAACTGCTCCCTTCTATCTTCGCCCGATTCAGCAGGAAGCAGTTAGATCGAGTCTTCGCCCCTTTTCCCTAACAGCAGTTAGGGTTTCTACTCGGAAAGGGAGAATTGATGCAGGACATCTGGCACCCTAGGCAGCTCAGCGGAGCTGGCGGACCTGCCGCCTCCTCCTTGGCGGTATCGGTGCTGCGGCAGCCAGCTGAAGAGCCAGCGGGCTGGATGACAGGCAAGGAGGGGGTCCTCCAACCCCCAACGGAGGCTCCAATAACCAAAAAGGCTGGACAACTGCCGAGGAGACACCTGTGCCTTGGTGTCTCCTTCACTTTACACTTAGGACTAAATGTGGAACCCT
>CAUYRH010008297.1:0-20989 GCA_963574655.1 Perodicticus potto
TACTCAACCTTTTCCAAAATATAGAAAAGGAAGGAATACTACCCAATACATTCTATGAAGCAAACCCCAAACCAGGAAAAGACCCAACAAGAAAAGAAAATTATAGATCAATATCACTATGTATATTAATGAAAACATATTCAACAAGATCCTAACAAGCAGAATCTAGCAACACATTAAACAAATTATATGCCATGACCAAGTGGATTTTATCCCAGGGTCTCAAGGCTGGTTCAATATACATAAATCTATAAATATAATTCATCACATAAATTAAAAAACAAAGACCATATGATTCTCTCAATTGATGCAGAAAAAGCTTTTGATAATATCCAGCATCCTTTCACGATCAGAACACTTAAGAAAATGAGTATAGAAGGGACATTTCTTAAACTGATAGAGGCCATCAACAGCAAACCCACAGCCAATATCATAGTGAATGGAGTTAAATTGAAATCATTCCCACCCAGATCAGGAGCCAGGCAAGGCTGCCCATTGTCTCTACTGCTTTTTAACATTGTAATGGATGTCTTAGCCATCAAATTGTGCAAGAAAAGGCCATCAAGGGTATCCACATAGGGTCAAAAGAGATCAAACTTTCACTCTTTGCAGATGATATGATTGTATATCTGGAAAACACCAGGGATTCTACTACAAAACTCTTAGAAGTGATCAAGGAATACAGCAGCATCTCAGGTTACAAAATCAACAATCAAAAGTCTGTAGCCTTTATATATACCAATAATAGTCATGCTGAAAAAATAGTCAAGGACTCTATTCTGTTCACAGTAGTGCCAAAGAAGATGAATTATTTGGGAGTTTGCCTAAGGAAGGATGTGAAAGAACTCTATAAAGAGAACGATGAAACTCTAAAAAAGAAATAGCTGAAGATGTTAACAAATGGAAAAACATACTATGCTCATGGCTGGGAAGAATCAACATTGTTAAAATCTCCATACTACCCAAAGCAATATACAATTTTAATGCAATCCCTATTAAAGCTCCACTGTCATACTTTAAAGATCTCAAAAAAAATAGTTCATTTTATATGAAATCAGATAAGTAATAGCCAAGATATTACTCAGAAATAAAAACAAAGCAGGAGGAATTACGCTACCAGACCTCAGATTATACTATAAATCGATAATGATCAAAACAGCATGGTACTGGCAAAAAACCAGAAAGGTAGATGTATGGAACAGAATAGAGAACCAAGAGATGAACCCAGCTACTTACTCTTTTTTGATCTTTGAAAAGCCAATTAAAAACATTCAGTGGGGAAAAGATTCCCTATTTAACAAATGATGCTGGGTGAACTGGCTGGTGACCTGTAGAAGACTGAAACTGGACCCACATATGTCACCATTAACTAAGATAGCATCTCACTGGATTAAAGATTTAAACTTAAGACATGAAACTATAAAAGTACTAAAAGAAAGTACAGGGAAAACTCTTGAAGAAATCAGCCTGGGTGAATATTTTATGAGGAGAACACCCCCAGGCAATTGAAGCAACATCAAAAATATAGTACTGGGACCTGATGAAACTAAAAAGCTTCTGCACAGCCAAGAACACAGGAAAACAAACAGACAGCCCTTAGAATGGGAGAAGATATTTGCAGGTTATGTCTCCAACAAAGGTTTAATAACCAGAATCCAGAGAACTCAAACGTATTAGCAAGATAAGAACAATTGATCCTATCTCAGAGTGGGCAAGGGACTTGAAAAGAAACTTCTCTGAAGAAGACAGGTTGCATGGCCTACAGATACATGAAAAAATGCACATCATCCTTAATCATCAGAGAAATGCAAATCAAAACTACACTGAGATATCATCTAACTCCAGTAAAATTAGCCCGCATCACAAAATCCCAAAACCAGAAATGTTTGCATGGATGTGGAGAAAAGGGAACACTTCCACATTGCTGGTGGAAATGTAAACTAATATGGCAAGATGTTTGGAGAATACTTAGAGATCTAAAAATAGACCTGCCATTCAGTCCTGCAATTCCTCTACTAGGTATATATCCAGAAGACCAAAAATCACATTAAGACAAAGATATATGTACCAGTATGTTTATTGCAGCCTAATTCATAATTACTAAGTCATGGAAAAAGCCCAAGTACCCATCAACCCATGAATGGATTAATAAACTGTGGCATATGTACACCATGGAATATTATGCAGCCTTAAAGAAAGATGGAGACTTTACCTCTTACATGTTTACATAGATGGAGCTAGAACATATTCTTCTTAGCAAAGTATCTCAAGAATGGAAGAAAAAGTATCTAATGTCCTCAGCCCTACTATGAAACCAATTTATAGCTTCCTTATGAAAGCTATAACTCAATTATAGCTCAAGAAGAAGGGGAAAGAGGAGAAGGAAGGGTGGGGGAGAGGGGAGAGAATGGGTAGAGGGAAAGCAATTGGTGGGATCACACTTACAGTGCATCTTACAAGGGTGCATGTGAAATTTACTAGGTGTAGAATATAAATGTCTTAACACAATAACTAAGAAAACGCTGTGAAGGCTATGTTAACCAGTTTGATGAAAACATTTTAAATTGTATATAAAACCAGCACATTGTACTCCATGATTGCATTAAAGTGCACAGCTATGATTTAATAAAGAAAAAAAGAAAATATTCTGACCCTCAACCTCTAAAATATCTATATCCTCTTTTCCTTCTTGCTCTACAAATTTCCCTCTTGTAATATTTATCTGGCATAAAGTCCCTTAACCAATATCCTGCTTTACCTGCCATGGAGTTTTGGGCATACTTTCCTTAATTTGGCTAATTTAAGATGAGCCAGGGACTGCTTGCCTCTCAATATTCATCATTCAGTCCTTCCGTCTTTCTCAATAACAGGGTTGGGGCTTCTCCCTATTAGTAATGCAATGCTAATTTTTTTTTTAGCTGAGTTGCCTCCAGGAACAAAATATTAGATTCCCCAGTTTTCCTTGCAAATAGATGTGGTCATGTAACTAAGTTCTGGCCAGTAAGATAAAAGTGGATGTTTTATAGGCAACTCATGAACAGCATACATAAAGGACACTGACCTGGAGTGTCCTATTTTTTTCTGCCTACCTAGAACATGAAGTAACTGTTTGGATTTTCCTGCAGCCATCTGGGACGCTAAGGTAAATTCAAGAGTGGAAGCCATGTTTTGAATATGGTGGTGCCAAAAGGCATCTGAGTCTACCAATTACCACATCTGAGTCTACCATCAACACTCTACTCCTCAAACTTGAACATCTTCTGGCTCTTCCCATGTTATCTGAGTCCTTAAGTACCATGTTCAAGGCCACTGCTCTAGGTCTCAACTTGAAGAAGCTTCCTGTCTGCTAAGTCCAAACACCTAAATCTGCCATAAAGACTCTTCATGGTTTATTACCCACTGCTCCAAAATTTCCTCCCTAAATATAGCCTAGGTTTTGTTCAAATTGAGTTCTTTTCCAACTATTTTTCCCTCTATGACTGACATCACATTTTTCCTCCTGCCCGAGAAGTCCCTAATCTTCTTTTTTAGTTACCTGCTACATGGAAAATATTTGCCATCTGGGAAGCACTATATAAATGAAAAAAGATTTTGCTTTGTTTGATTTGAGACATATTGTAGTATAGAGGGAATAACATGGAGGTTTTCAACCTATCACATTGGAGTATAAATGCTCTCACTGATCACCTGTTTAATTGCTTGGCTGCTTCAGTCTAGTTGAAGGTGGGGGGTTGTGTCTACCTATTTATCCTTGAGTTCTAGTACCTGACAGAGGACTTGACATGCTTAATAAATGAATTAATGAATAGCTATTACTGCTCAGTAAGTTATAGAATTAGAATTAAACCTAAATCTTTGACATAGTTTCCTTGGGTCTGTTTCTATGCCTGTAAAAGAGAAAACTGTTTTTATACAATAAATATAACTTATATACCTACTCTGTACTTTTCTCCTTGAGATTTTCTTTTAATATAATAAATTATCTTTGTCATCCAGACAAATAATGGCAATTCAGGCTAAAAAAAAAATCCTCTGGTGTATTCTAGACACTAAATAATGTTTGGGGAAGAAATGAAGGGAGGCAGGAACAAAAGAAACTAAGAAGACAAGATAAATTAAAGAAGAAAGGAAGATATAACAGAGAGTAGCAGATGTCCCCCCATACCTATTCTTCACCTACTCAATTATAGAATTTTTAGCTGGTATATGGCTGGATATAGTAGACTACTTTCCTTGAAGCTAGGAATACCAATATCATTAAGTTGTTGCTTATATGTAAAGACAAGATAAGATTTATGAGACATCTTCTGGAACCTTCCCCAGAAAACATCTGGATTATATTTTCTGCCAATCCTTCTTCATCCCTGCCTTCACCCTGCTGCATAGAAGGTAGTGTCACCACCTTGGACCACATCTAGGATTGATAGAGAGGTGAACCTGTAAGAGACTGGATCTCACGAGTAAGGGGGCTCTCTGAGGCAGAGCCACCATTTGAGCCCTAGTTGGCTAACCACCAGCCTTTTGTATGAAAGGTAAATTCCCACACAGTTAAACCTAAATCCTACATAATACAGAGGTCAAGAATAAAGGGATAAGGGAGAAAAAAGTGAGGGAAAGTAGGCAGTGAGGTACACATGATTCCTCCCTTCAAAGGCACATAGAGCCCACAGATATAAAAAGCTCCAGAATTCAGAACTGATTTGTGGAAATATTATGAGGTCAAAAAAAGAATGATTGCCAAGATGGTTCTTGCTTCTTGTCTCGATATTAGCTATGGAGAAACTATAAATTACTAAATTACCACAATCAAAAGGAAAAGGAGGAAAGGAATTACTAAATTACCACAATCAAAAACTGAGAAGTATGGTGAAACTAAAAATTGGGTTGAAATGGTAGAGGAGGAATGAGTGACCAGAAGATAGGCTGAAGGGAAGCGCTTAAATTCTGCTTTAATCTCTCTGAAGCCCTTCCTAAGACAATCTTTGCCTAGTGTTTCATCACAGACAATTGTCCCAACACTGGCCTCACAGTAACATCGGCTTGTAGCAAACACTTCTGAACTCTTCATTCCTCAATTTCCTCCTCTTCCAGGGCACCAAACTGCCTTTCTGTATAATGCTTCTCTTTGAGTGTTTAATCACGCATTTGGTAAAATGCCATTGAGGGTGATTAAGTAGAATCTAAAAAGTAAAGTCTTTCTTCTCTTTAAGTTCACCAGATTGCCTGAAGATTTGGGCACTGACTTGGACCCTTACCCAAAACACAGAACAGAGAAGCTGATACCTCCAGAGCAGTGGTTCTCAACCTTCCTAATGCCATGACTCTTTAATACAGTTCCTCATATTGTGGTGACTCCCAACCATAAAATTATCTTCGTTGCTACTTCATAACTATAATTTTGCTGCTGTTATGAATCATAATGTAAATATCTGATATGCAGGATGTATTTTCATTGTTACAAAGGGATCATGACCCACAGGTTGAGAACCGCTGCTCTAGAGGGATATGAGCTACCAAGGCAAAATAGGAGCATGACTACCTACCATACCAATAAAAGAAAAAATACCTTAAGTAGAGTTATTGGAAATGACAAGGAATTTAAAATAAGCATGATATTAAATGTCTTTTAGAAGATAAGAGAAGTAATAAACATGAAACAGGCAGTTATAAAAAAAGGAATTCACTAGAAATATTAGACATACAAATATAATAGTTGTAATTTTTAAATAAAACAATGAGATAAATAGCAGAAAGGAAACAGAGTATAGATCTATGAGTTAGAAGATTAAATTGAGAAACTCTCCCAGAAGGTAGTTGATAAAGACAAAGAGATTTAAAATTAAAAAATATATAGAATATAAATTTAGATGTTGATGAATTTTTAAAAATGAGTAGCAGTAAGTAAATATGAAAATGAGTCTTTAGTATGGGCAATGATCAAAGTATTAAAATCTAATGTGTATCCTTTTTTTTTTTATTAAATAATGGCTGTGTACATTAATGCAATCATGGGGTACAATGTGCTGGTTTTATATATAATTTGAAATATTTTCATCAAACTGGTTCACATAGCTTTCACAGCATTTTCTTGCATTTTCTTAGTTATTGTGTTAAGACATTTATATTCTACATTTAGTAAATTTCATATGTACCCTTGTAAGACACACCACACCTCCTATAATGTGTATCTTTACAACAAGAAAAGAACATTTGATCCTTCTAAAGAAAAACAAAGACAAAGTGAATGAAAGAAAAATAAAAGTGAGTGAATAAAAGTATGAAGCAAGAGGACAAAATAAATTCTAATAAATATTAATAGTTAAGTTATTAAATGTTAATAGGTTTCATTCACCAACCAAAAGTCAGAGAATGGAAGATTGAATTAAAAAAAATTCAATTATGGGTGGCGCTTGTGGCTCAAAGGAGTAGGGAACTGACCCCATATACTGGAGGTGGGGGGTTCAAACCCACCCCCAGCCAAAAAAATAATAATAATAATTCAATTATGTGTCATCAGATTAAAACACAACAAGAGTCAGATTAAAAATGGAAAAGAAACAAATGGACAGAACAAAAACATATGAACTAAAAGAAGCTAGGTTCACCATCTTAATATCTGATAAAATTTTTATGTAATGTTACACAAAACTTAGAACCCAAAACTTGGACTCAATTCAGGCCTATTGAACTACCAAGTCTATTCTCTGAATCTGTCAATGCATAAGCTCTTTTGCAAAACTTCCAAAAATATTAATAGATAAATATGAAAGAAGAACACAGCTCTTCCATGTGTTCCACATTAATTCTTCACATTCTGGCAAAATCTCAAGGTATAATCAGATGTTAGGACATCTATAGACAGGCAGGTTGTCAACACACTCCTAGGAATTTTTGATTATGTTGCCTAAGAATCTATTTTGTAATTTCCCAGAAACTGCCATTGGTAGTTTTTACAATGTCACAGTCTGTTACTATGAAAATGATTGCAATGTCATAAATTCAGAATATCAACTTTATGGCAGGATCAAGGAAGAAAAGATGGCAAAGCTTTCAAAGTGAGTGGTACAAGCACTTCTGATAATTACCCAGTGGAAGATGGAAATAGTAAAATGCACAAGGAGAAAGAAAATGAATATACGGGGCCAACTCCTTTAATTTGGCCACAAAACTATCTCCCACCCAGATGATGAGGTTTTAACATATGGCCCCTTTTACCATTAATTACTGTGTTCCCATGGCAAACCCAGTGAACTTCCATTCCTTCAGGAGCTGAACCACGTGTTCTTTGAATTTGATACCAAAATCATACACTGGAGTTTGAATGTGTAAGTTGTAGTCTCTAAACTTCAGAAAAGATGCACTTTAAAATCTAATTACAGCATTTTAAACCTCACCTTCAGTAGGGATTTTATATCACTTTGAGAAAGTGAACAAAAGACAATTTATGATTCAATTTTAAAACAAAATTTTTAAGATCAATAGAAAAATACTATGCCTAGATCCATAAATCTGCAAAACCAATCATTCAGCAATTTCTGATGTATGCCACCAGGTTCTCCTTACTTGACATTATTATTTTGATTCTTATCTTCTTATATTTATTTATAGCCCTATCCCAAACCATTCCTTTGAGCTCAAGACCCATCTACACAGATAGATAGGCAGTCCAGATTACAAACAAGATAGGTTCTGTGATTTGGTCTTAAGCTGAATCAGGTGCATTTACACATTACCTGTAGTTGCCTACATTTGTAAATGAGAGCTGTAGATAAGTCAGATTTTGTAACTCAGGGACTGCCTCTATCTCATATGCCTTCACCAGTTAAAGGACTTAAATGTACCTTAAACTCAACTTTTCAAAATCAAACTTGGCACTTCCCCTAACGGCGAGCCTATTCCAGTGATCTCTATGTCAGTGGATTGGAACTGTGCAAGCCAGAGACCTTGGTCCCTCTTTGCACTGCACACCTTACCTCACCCATCGCTGTGATTGGAATGTTTATCCCTTCCAAAATTCACGTTGAAATTTAAATCCTCATGTAACAGTATGAAAAGGTGGGGCCATTAAGAGGTGATGAGATCATGAGGGCTTTGCCCTCATGAATGAATTAACCCATTTGCAGATTAATGAATTAAGGAGTTATCTCAGGAGTGTGTCAGTTATCATGAGAGTGAGTCTGTTATGGAGTGCCAGGGTGGCAGTGTCTTGTATACCCCCTTCTTCATGAGATGCCCTATCCTGCGTCAGAACTCTGCAGAGTCCCCATCATTGAAAGTTCTCACTAGACATGGCCCAACAGCCTTGGAGCTCCCAGCCTCTAGAATTGGAAGAAATAATTGGTTTCTTTATAAATTACTCAGTCTCAGGTATTCAGCTATAGCAACATAAAATATACCCACCTTTAAGACTTATCAATTTTACCCCTCAAACAGCTTTCAAATCCATCTGTTTGACTCCATCACCTTGCACACCACCTCAGATCATGCTGGCACCATTGCAATAGCCTTCTACCTGGTCTTCCGCATCTATTCTAGTCCCCCCTCTGTAATCTGTGTTCTATGCTGATTTCATTAGTATAAAATTCTAGAAAATTATAAGTGACAGAAAACAGGTAGGTAATGGAGGACACTGCCTAAGGACAGTGGAGATTTGGGAGAAATGACTGCCATGAGGCATAAAAAATCTTTGGGGGGTGATGGAAGTATTTATCATCTTGATTGTGGTGACCATTTTACATGTGTATACATATGTCACAAACCATCAGTTGTATCCTTTAAATAAAGGCAATTCATTGTTTGTCAATGGTACCTTAATAAAGTTTAAAAATTGGTGGTGAGAAGGAATTATTAATATCTCAATGCAATTGGTTAAGATTTAACACGAGCATAATATGTTTTAAAAGTATCTGAGGAAAGGCATGAGAAAAGGGATATAAGTTCTAGGATTTTGCTATTCATTATTTAGTCATTTAACAAATATGTCTTATTTCTAATAGTAACCAAGAAAATAAAGCAACTAAGAAATCCTAAAACTTGTAACTAAAAAAATAATTCTACAAATAGTATTTGCTCTCACAAACTCATGGTAAATTAAAAGTAACAAACTACTTTTATTCAAATATTTATTTTCCGGGAGTTACTAGAGAACATCATGACTGGTAGTCCAGAGTCTGTGAGGATATATTATACGCAATGGCCTTGGAAGGCAACATGACCAGAATTTAAAATAAATCAGGAGGAGAATAATTGTTTAAAAGGCAGTATTTCTAGCAATAACAATACTTGAATAAGTATTAGAATAAACAATTCTCCCACTCTTTCCCTTCCTTTTTCTTTATTTTTTTTATCTTTTTTTAAAATAAAAATTTTTTTTTATGTTTTACTTAAACATAGTAATCTGTGTTTAAGTAAAAACTCTGAGCATTTTTGCTACAGGCAAAATTTTATATTCTCTTAGTTCTGTGATATGGAGGAGTCAGCTATTTCAATTTTTTGCAGACTAAATAGAATATTAATGGCCCTAATGATTTTTAAAGACTATTTGCAAGGTTGTTTAAAATGACTGTGTCATAGCAACAATCGATAGGATAATGAATGTGAAAATACTTTGTACATGGCAAAGGGCTACCCAAGCATACCTGAAAAGATGGAAAATATTTTTTTAATTATTCTTCAGATGAAAGTCATTTGAAGGAATAGGATGGATGGCAAGCAGTCATAATTCATTCAGATAAAAGTAATAAAAACAAAAATTAGACTAGCAGAGGCCACTTGAGAAAATGGAAGTCCAAAGTCAGTTGTTTTAAAATGGGGAGAAATGATTTTCCACTTAGAAAAATAAAGTCATTTAAAAGTATGCTACTTTTTTAAACATCCAGGAAAAAATGTTCCTTCATTATCTTTAGTTCTGAGAAGATGAAATCTAGAACAATGTTTGCCAAAATATTTTCCTAGACTTATTCTATGTGAACAAAGAGCTTCAGGGCCAAATAAGTCTAGGGCACGTTGAATCAAGCAAGGTCAAAAGAGTTATTAGAGAAATTTTCATAAACTCTAATAATAAAATGAAAGACAAGATAACATAAAGAGAGGAATTCATTATGCAGTCTTTTCCAAACTTACCTGACTATAGAATTATTTTTCCCTCAAAGTCTCTCATGGGTCAATCTTTATTTAAAAACAGGATGAGTTAATTAGCGTAGGTGATTAGATAGTCCAGGATCCCTAAAGAAGACCTGCGTACATGAGCCTAGCAAACATATATGTATGTGTACATTTATGTGTGTGCACATGTATATACAACATATGTATATAACATTTTGATTACATAGGTTCGAGTAAATGAAAAGATTATTGATTGCTAAAGTTTTGCATAAAACCAGGAGAAGTTTGGTTACAGAGAAAAATGGAAGGAGCTTGTATTTAGACAGAAGAGCAAATGGTGTGAATAAAAATAGCTTCTTAGGTTGGCCAAAGAACTTTTGTTTAGTAAAACCTAACTTGTGTTTTAATGGACATTCAATTAAAGCAAATTCCAAAACTCAGGATAGGATGGGAATTCAAGAGTGCTGTGATAGCTGAAGGTAATTGCTTCTCAAACTAGTATTCACGGAGTCTTGGCCACCTGTGTGAGATTTCCTCGAAATCTGTCTGCCCTGACTGATCCATGGGTACCTTGTGCAAGAGTGGCTGGTTCTATCGCCCATTAGCCAGTTCCCTCAGCATTCCTCATCTTCTGCCAATGGCCTGGGACATCTCAGTCACGTCTTAAACATCAGGCTGGAACATGGAGTCTCTGGGAAGTGATTCTTAGGCTTCTGTATATGGTTGAGCCATATGTACTATACATACAAAGCCCTTGGTCAAGATAGGGCCCAAAATCCAATTTCTTTAAGCTTGCCAAGTAATGTGCCCTGGCATTGGGCTGCTTCAGTCTGGAAATAGACTTTAGCAAAAAGGTACCCGTCGGTCTGCCAGCCTCCCTCCATGCAGAGTGGGACCTTTTTCTAATTCTTCCATTCAGACAAATGTTTCCTAATTCTCACATCAGCACCCTATGGACTGTTGCACTTTGCTTGGGCCCATCATCCTTCACCCTTTGTCCAGTTATTTCTGAGAGATGACTTGTGGCTCTGGTGACATTTTTTAAAAGGGCTTATCTATAGGACAGATAAAAAGACACCTGACCCTAAACCTGTTAGCCCTCCCCGGGAATATGCCTCAGGAAGACTTCAGAGAAAGAAACATAACTGCTGAGAAACAGAAAAATATCAAGGGAATATTTCACAAAAGAACACCTGTTACAGAACCTGTTGGCCTAACCCAGTCTCTGGATGGAACGTTCCAGGGCCACGTGTCCACCCACTCAGTCTGCTCAACACAGCGGGAGCAAGAGGGCAGGACTGGCTGCAGGCAGTGGGAGGGTGGTGTCTCTTCTCACAAAAGCAAGCATTCCTGGGCAAATACACACAAAACATCTGCTACTGTTTTTCTCTAGCCTGAAGGATAATCATTTTCATGTATGTTAAATAATCTTTCTTTAACTTTCCACGTTGCAGTTTATATCCCATCTTCTTGAACTATAACTTTCATATTCACTTTCTTCATCTCCTTTTAGGTGTACTAACAGAGTTTTATAAGCACTTTGGGGAAAGGTCTGAATCATGAGATACACCAGGGAGAAGAACCTGGTGATTCACATGGTTTATGCCTATTTTCAGTTCCTAAGAGCAGATACACCTTTTAAAACATTTTCACACTGATACTTGGCCCCTTCCAGGAGGAATCTATAAAGAAAAAGAAGTAAACCCTTCCACAGTAAGATGGCTTTGTGATGGAGTGATTTCCTCCAACTCCTTTGAGACATTGTTTCATTATGTTGCCCTTGGTAAAGTGCTGTGGCATTACAGTTCCCAGCAACCTCCAACTCTTGGGCTCAAGCAATTCTTTTGCCTCAGTCTCTCAAGTTGCTGGGACTACAGATGCCTACCACAACACCCAGCTATTTTTTGGTTGTAGTTTTCATTGTTGTTTTGGCAGGCCTGGGCTGGGTTCAAAGACACCAGCTCCGGTGTATGTGGCTGGCGCCCTAGCGGCTGAGCTACAGACACCAAGCCTCTCTAGCAGTTCTTATTCCTGCTGGAACCCAAAAATGATTGGCCACAACCAGGACTCTAAAATAACACAGTGGAACGTCCGAAGTTGACCACTCAGAGGACTGTAATAAACTGGTCAACATAGACAGGCGATCACCATAAGGAACTCAGTCCACTGTACTGATAGGAAAATGGTGGTGCATGTCCGGTGTATGAAAATTAAGTCAACGTAAGGAGGCAGTCAGTGTAGGGAGGTGGTCAACTCTGGAGGTTCTATTTCATTTAGGGAAGGAAAAACAAACAAGCAAACAAGTGCTTCAGTTAGATACTGACAAAGTAATCTCTACTTTGTCAGGAGAGTAGCTCTACCCTTTGCCAGGAAAATTAAAACACTGTGGTCCTACAGGCCCCCACTCTGTGACACTCCCCTATCTTCCCAGTTGATTGAGAGAATGCAAGTACCTCAAGGAAGGTGTGAGGCAAGGAGGGCTAGAAAGAAAGACAAAAGAACCTCTCCTGAACTCACCCCTGCCTAGGCCAGGGCCAGCACACCGTTCCCCCAATCTAAAAATGTGGTTTGGTGACAGACACTGTAGAGAAGTGAGACATCAAAAGAAATGACAGTGGAGCTTCTGGTAACACAAATGAAAGCAGGGGGACAGGCTGGGGCAGGCTCCTATGGAATTCCGCTCCCACTCCTTCAGCAAGAGTTCCCCATGCTTCTTGCTTCCTCGTTACAATCAATTGAACTCTCATTTCTGATGCCCTCTCTGCGGGCCGGCACATTTTCATTCCTTTCTCCAGGATGTCTGGAGGAAGGTCTCACTGTAGGAAAACAAAGAACACATGCCAAGCCACCCCAGACCAGACGCGACCGACTACTTTCTCCTGGAATCCTCAGTAGATTTCTCTGAGGCAGCGTCGCTGTGCAAACCATTTGCAGCTGGGTATTTTCCTACTTGTGAAACAACATTGTCTTCCCAGCCGAGCGGGACCTATTTGATGAATGATGGCAGAGGGCTAAGGTGGAAGCAGATTTTGATTGCTTTGATTGCAAGAATCCAGACGTTTAAAAATAACCTACTTGGATTAACCCCTTCGTTTCTTATCTGTGCTCAATAAGTGATAGAGGAAAAAAAATGTGTGTGTGTTTATACACAAATACGTAACTCAAGACTCATAACAGAAAATGAAATAGGTGTTTTTGAACCAGTGTTTGAAGCATTGTAATCACATTTACAGTCGCTCTTTACAAACTATCTTATTACATAAACAATACATTAATGTATTTTAGAAAAAAAGATTCAAACAATGCAAGAGTAAAATGCTCAGGTCCGTTTTTTCCCCTCCCACACTCTCATTTTTCTCTCTGAAGGTAACCAAATGTATAGTTTAATGTATATGCTTCTAGTCATTTTTCTTTATATTTAAAGAAAGAAACTTACATTTAAGATTTTCCCGAAATATAAGTTTCAGCCTGTGGCATTTTGCATTGAACAGTGCATCTTTGAGGGCCTTCCATGCCGTATATACAGGTCTGCCTCATTCAGTTCAATGGCTATAGAACTGTTGGGATCTGTTATAGTAAAAAATTATAATTGTGTTCTTGGAGCTAAAAAGAACTTTGAAAAGGAAGTGTACTATTTGCCTGGTTCTGTAGTAACTTTCTGAAAGATTATTCGGCAGCTCGCAAAGGCATGCTTAAATTGCTAGTCACTGAAAAAGTGCTTAACAAAATGAACATCATTGCTCACTGCTCCCAGGAGCAGCCTGGCAGGGACCCTGCCTTGTAATGGAACAAGTCTTGGAGGAAGTTCTTTGGGTAGCAACTCTAAGCAATACTTCTTGAAACTGGTCAAGGTCAAATAATTTCCAATGCTGGTGATGCTTTACATATAACCTATATCATCCTGGAAGTCTGCAAGTCTTTAACCCAAAGAAAAGCTGGGCAGGAGGGGAGTGAAAACCGGAAATAGAAGAAGAGCAATGGTGAAGTCTTAGGTTGATTTTCCTGACTGTGCTAACATCTTTCCATAAGTCCTGGAAGAAGTGAACCATCTTTCATTAAGTTAGGTGTTCTTGATTGGGTTAGTCACAGGTGATTATTACAACATTGTTCGCTGTTTTCCCTGTGAACGATTACTCCCTTGCTCTTAGCAAGTTAAAGAGTCTTTAATCATTTTGATAGTGACGAAGTTTTGGTTATGACATAAATATGCATCATGAAATGTTTTGTAGAACCTTCTTTTTCTTTTTAACAAAGCAAAATGAGCCAGAGGTTTAATGGCAAACAACATCTTGCTATACTCAGGAGCCTACACATTTTAGTGAAGGTATATTTTAGCTTCTCCCAGGAGCTAAGAGCATATCAGCTTGAAATGAATTAGCACAACTCTTTGATCAATGACATCAAAGGCTATATTGATAGTACCAATAATATAGATGTTAGAAAATTTTGCATTGACTTAATGCCTGAAATCAATCAACCTTTCATCATCCTTTTTCCCTTCTGATACTCCTGCAGACACAGACAACATGCACATCCCAAATCTCCAGAACCTCCTAGAAAGGGAGAACAGGAGAACCTAGTAATCTACAACTATGGAGTTGAATCCACTAGACGCTAGTAAGGGCCATTTTTACCATCCAACATACATCCCTCCCTAAAGAAAATATCAAAACTTAAGTGATCTTTGCACTAAATGGCATTATTTGTAGAGCTTTCTGGTTGCATCTCTCTGACAATCCACTGTGGTTACTCCAGGACAATGGTTTACAATGGCAGCAGAGCCTTGCAACTGAGATTAAGTCTGAATGCAGCCCGGGCTTTCCTCCACATTCCATTTGTATAAGTAACTTTTCCAGGGCTAGGCAGTCAGGCCAATTATCTTAGAAACAAGCAATTATAACCACATTCACGGCTCCCTAAAAGGGTGAGTGCATTCTAGTAACAATTTCTCATGAAAGAAAAACAGTAATTGAAGGATTGGCAAGGCTATTGCAACAGACCAAGACCTCTGGGAAGACATTTAATAGCGTGTGTGCACGCATGCACACACAGACAGTCCACTTGCTTTCCCACCAGAGGAATTTTTCTGTTCCATTGAAATCAACCGAATATTTTCTGGGGGAAAATATATATACATACATACATACACACACACACACATATATATAAGCAATAGCAAGGAAACTAGTGAACTTATGGCTGGAATTCTGGGTGCTGGTCGTACATTATTCCTTTAATATCTACGTGTTCTTCTCTTACATACATATTATTTACTGTAATTCATAATGTGAAATAATTGCACAGTCCTCTAGTCCTTTTTGGAGGCAAATTTAGTCCTCTCTGGAGTCTAATTCACATTTTGTTGATAGAGAATAGTACCAGCTCAAACCAGACATGGTGCTTTGAGCCAGCCAAACTAGCCTACGTACACTGCTAGATGTGTCACTCTAAAAGACTCTAACAGTCCCCCAGATGTCATACGGACTCTAATACACAGCTTCATGCACATATTCAAATGCATATACACATTGTTTTACCTCTAACTGTCCGAAGGCTATTTTTCTAGAACTAGGTAATATATCCTTTGAGGCTAAAGACTTACTTATCTCTGTATTTTCCACAACACACAGTATGCAGCTTTGCACATCAACATCAGTCAGTAACTAGTTGTTGAATTGATTAACTATCAGACATTCATGATAGTTTTTCAGATATTAGACCTCTGAAATGACAAGTAAGCATATGCTTTGAGTAGACTGGTGAAAACTCTGTCTACAAACATTTACTTTTGCCCGAAGGAAAGAAATATTTGTGTATTTCCTTGGAGCAAAAGTAAATGTTTGTGAAGCACATGTGTATAGATAAATATATATGTACATCCATATACATACACTGTACATACATAACACCCACATACATGCGGGTATGTCTGGGCGGCAAGGCTACTCACTGAATTTGGTTCTGGAAAACAAAAAAGATAAAGCACTGTGGGAGAGAAAGAGGACATCTGATCTTAACCTTTGTTTTTCATGCGTCCAACCATGGTATTAGGACAGAGGGGAGACAAAAGGTAATTGAGCTGGAATTCTGGGGAAGCAGTTTGTAAGTGAATAAAAGGCCACAGTGATGAGTTCAGTGGCAGAGGGGGTTTCCAAATACATCTCCAGAGACTTTGGAGTGAACCTAAATAGAAATGCTTTTCTTTCTCAAAATGCATAAAATGCTATGTTTAATATTTGCCTCTTTCCTGTGCAGGTGACACCATTTTCCATTTGGACCACAGAGCCCAGCCCCAGGTGCCACAGCTGCCTAGGCGGCTGAGCGGGGACGGAGCGCCATCTACTGGCCTAGGAGCGCCCAGCACGTCTCCCGAAACAGCCTGCAAGCAAATTGGGTGGAGAGGGCTTTCCAGCCCGGCCTCCCCAGAGTTAGGCGCCAAAGAGAAATGATAATGTGCATGCACTTCCACCACTTACCCAGCTCTCCTCCTCCAGATATCCTTAGGAAGAAACTGCAGAGGGAAAGAAATGGAAATTCTCCCCTCAAAACACAGAGAGTAGCGGGATTTTGTCTGTCTGGGCGGTGGGAAGGAGGGGGAGATTAGGGCTTCTTTCTGCCTCTGCAAACCAGACTTTAGAAATGGCTTACACCCATACTGGGTGCTTTCTCCTCCACCCCCCCAGCTCAGCTAGCTAATGAAGGGTTCAGAGACCTGGAACAAACGGACGGTGCTACCCAGCTGTCAGCAGATTTGACCCCTGGGCTGCACTGCGAGGCCCTGTCAGACTCTGGCCCCACTCCCAACTCTGTTCCTCAACAAAATTCCTTACAGATAAATTTCAGAGGTGGACACTTCCCTGACTCTACAGACATGAGGTGGCCATCTGAAAATGAGCCCCATGGCCATTCTGGTCACCCTATCAAGAAAGAAGACAGGGATAATTTGGTACAAGCTCAAACTTATATCAAATACAAGTGCAAAATCAATGCCACCTTGGTCATCTATTCTGTCCCCTAACAATGTACTAGTTCAGAGATGGGACAAGGCCATGGCAATCCTACATCTGAGACAGAAGGGATTCTAAGGGAAAACAGATTGGCAAGGGTTTAAAAAGGCTCGGCACCCGTAGCTCAGTGGGTAGGGCGCTGGCCACATGCCCCCTGGACTTGTGGATTCAAACCTGGCCAGGGCCTGCTAAACAACAATGACAACAATAACAAAAAAATAGCAGGGCACTGTAGCGGGCACCTCTAATCCCAGCTACTTGGGAGGCTGAGGCCAGAGAAATACTTAAGCCCAAGAGCTGGAGGTTGCTTGAGCTGTGACGCCATAGCACTCTACTGAGGGTGACATACTGAGACTGTCTCGGAAAAAAAAAACATAGTTGAGTGAAAGGAACTTGATGTCTTAGCCAAGGAGGAGGTAACAGAAAAGACAGTGTCTGCGAGGACCCCTGTTTTATCAGTGCTTTGGGGGTGAAGGACAGCACTTTTGACAAGGGTCAGGAATATAGTATAAAGGCAGGTTTGGGCAGGGAAGGAGACGAGTGTAGGTGCTAAAGAACACAAATATGATGAAGACATGCTTGACCCAAGAACAGTGCACAATGTAAATCTGTAATGGTAGCACGTTTACAAAATTGCAAAGTGATGTGAAAGCTTTTAAGCCCAAAGAAATTTGCATTTACCTAAAATTTGTTTATGTTCTACTCACAGCATCATCCAAATATAACATCGAACGCACAATATTACATACACAGTCATGCTTTCACATTTCCAAACTTACAAACAGACATGATTAAACTTCCAATAGCTGGGACTGTACTTCTAGTCAGAACAGTCCGGGAGGTAAAGCCCATCTGTGCTCCAGATTCCTGTTCTCCCCAGGAGGCTTCAAAGAGACGGGAGTGTGTTGAGGGAACGCCTGCCTGCCAGGCCTCAGGTGCAGAAAAAACATGCAGACATGCTGTCACCCAGGAGGGGTGGGCCAGCTGGTTCCTTCTCAGAGGGATGCAGGATCAAGACCAAAAGTTTGATTTAAAGCAGGACCTTTCTGGAGTGAAAGAGTCAGACACAATCTAATATTAGAAATGTATGTGAGATTCTTCACTGAGACGTCAGTTGGCTGTCAGCGAAAGTACAGAAACACTCGAATTAGACTAGCAAGGACAATTCAGATACTCTCTTTCTAGAAAAGACATTTCAGGCTGGTGACAATGACTACAGACCCACTTACACGGATAGTCATGTATTTTCACAAGTAGCCAGTTTCCCAGGGACTCACACTCAATTTCCTGCACTCATCCTTCCTTTTGCTTTCCCAATTCCAGCCTGGCACAAAGCCCACGTGCAGTCCACACCTGCATGTCCTCTTTCAACGCACCTGGGACCAACTGTTGACTCTATTCTCAGCAATTGGCACTACGGTATTTGGCATAATTTGAGTGCCGCCAATCAAGAGTGTATCCTTAATGGGGACATGAGACATACAGGGCTTCTAGTTAAATTTGAATTTCAAATAATCAAAGATTTCATTTTTAAAAAAATAAAAGTATGTCTCATGCAATGTGTGGACATGTGTGTACTATAAAATTATTTGTTGTTAATCTAAAATTCAAATTCCACTGGGCATCCTGTATTTTACTTGGTAACCCTGTGTGGGGTTCCAAATTGTTTGGATGTTGACAGCTTTGGGGCTTGAAAAAAATAATCCTCAAGAATATGTAAGTTCCCATAGGAGAGGCCAAAAAGTAAGCTGCTGCTAAATATAATTTCATAAAGGACCTAAGATTCATCTTCATAAAAACCCTGCCACAATCTTCTCCTTTTCCTGTTTTCCTAAGCTTATCATTTCCCAATTCACCCAAACTGCAATTCTGGCACCGATCTGGACTCCACCCTTGCCCTCAGCTCCCACACTCACTGGGCCACAAATCTATCTCCTAACTAACCTTTCTCGACTGAACTGCATCCTCTCAAAATTTTTATGCCTAACCTTAATCCTCAATATGACTATATTTGGAGATAGGGCCTTTAAAGAGGTAATTAAGGTTAAACGAGGTCACAAGAACAGGGCCTTAATCCAATATGGCACTCAACACTCCTAAGAAGAGAAGGAGACACCAAGGATGCAAACACAGGTAAAATTCGACCTGAGAACACAGTGGAAGAGGTGGCCACCTGCATGCCCAGCAGGAGGCCTCAGGAAAAACAAAACCTGCCACCACTTTTATCTTGGACTTTCAGCCTCTGAAAGGATAAGAAAATAGAATTCTGGAGGGAGGGGCAGAATGGCTGGCTGGAAGCAGCTTCCAACAGAGGCTCCTGTCCAAAAGGAAAGATAAACTCCAGAAACTGCCCAATTGAGCTGAAGACTGGGAGCCCATAACTCCCAGAGAGAAGTGATAACTGCAGGTCACCTCTGAGGCAAGCTGCAACTTCAAGAAACCAAGCTTCAGGCAGAAAAACTGAACTAAAGTTTGCCACCATTCTGAACTTCCAGGACACCCTTCCCCCCTTACCTGACACACCAGAAGCCTGACCTCTGCTGAAATTGAGGGAGGAGGACTTGAGCAGCACACAACCTCCCTATCTGCCAGGCACCAGGTAAGAGACTCTGGGGCCCCACCGAGCCCCCACCAGCCTCCAGGCCAGGGATGCAGCCAGGACCCCTGCACAGCTCCAATCAATGCCCCACTGGGCCTCAGCCAGCACCCACAGCAGCCAGGGACTCCGCAGGGACCCCCGCCAGGCCTTGGCCTTTACCAGCAGTGGCCAGGAACTCCTCTGGGACTTCAGTGCCCCAACTGGCACCCTGCTGGGCCTTAGCCCACTTCCAGCAGGAGCCAGGAAGTCCCCCGGGACTCCCACGCAGTGCTGATCTGTGCCACGCCTGGCCTCAGCCCACTGCCGGCAGAGACCCCCGCCCGGCTCTGATCCATGCCCCAGGCCCACTGCCCACTGCAGCCAGGAACTCCACTCCACTAGGACACTTGTGCGGCCCAATTGGCACCATGCTGGGCCTTGGCCTACCGCCAGCAGCGGCCAGGAAGTCTGCTGGGACTCTCACCCTGTGCCAATCTGTGCCCAGCCCAGCCTCAGCCTGCTGCCTGCTGGGACCCCCACACAGGCCCTCCAGGACTCAGCCCTCCACTGGCAGCAGTCAGGGACTCCGCCAGGCCTCAGCTCACCTCCTATCCTGCTGTGGCCAGGGACTCCGCTGGGACCCCCATGCCAGGCCTCCAACTACCTCCCACACTGGCCAGGGACTCCGCCAGGAACCTGCCAGGCCTCGGCCTGCCTGCCCAGGCCAGGAACTCTGGGAACCACACAACCCACCTCCTCCCCTACCCTCTCTGCCTCCACACCGGCCTCGTCGGTCTGGACAGGAACTCAGGAAGCTGCACAACCGTGCCCTTCCTCCCCCCACCCCCAGAGACTGCTGGAGACACAGGCTCCCTTTGCAAAGGCCAAAAATCAAAAAACAAAGAGGTAGATGTTTGGAACAGAATAGAAAACCAAGAGATGCTACTTACCATTACTTGATCTTTGACAAGCCAATTAAAACATTCAGTGGGGAAAGACTCCCTATTTAACAAATGGTGCTGGGTGAACTGGCTGGTGACCTGTAGAAGACTAAACTGGACCCACACCTCTCACCATTAACTAAAGTAGACTCTCACTGGATCAAAGATTTGAACTTAAGACATGAAACTATAAAAATTCCACAAGAAAGTGCAGGGAAAACTCTTGAAGGAATTGGCTTGGGTGAATATTTTATGAGGAGGACTCCCCAGGCAATTGAAGCAGTATCAAAAATACACTACTGGGACCTGATCAAACTAAAAAGCTTCTGTACAGCCAAGAACATAGTAAGTATAGCAAG
>CAUYRH010008302.1:0-19106 GCA_963574655.1 Perodicticus potto
TGAGTGAATGGTGACTACCCTTCTACTTCCCAGGGAAGATAGCGGGGAGTACCCGTATGTTTCTTTCTTTCTTTTTTTTTTTAGAGACAGAGTCTCACTTTATCACCCTGGGTAGAGTGCCATGGCGTCACACAGCTCACAACAACCTCCAACTCCTGGGCTTAGGTGAGTCTCTTGCCTCAGTCTCCCGAGAGTAGTTGGGACTACAGGCGCCTGCCACAACACCTGGCTATTTTTCTGTTTTGCAGTTCGGCTGAGGCCGAGTTTAAACCCACCATCTTCGGTATATGGGGCCGGTGCCCTACTCGATGAGCCACAGGCACCGCCCCTAGATTTTGCTCTTAAAGAACCCTGGCTTCTCTATGTGTGCACACAGGCAAGATGGCCTCTCTGGAATCTCTAATAGATGTAAGATGATGAGAAGACATGAGCTTGGGCAAAGATTTTGTAGTTTTGTCCTAGACAACTCCCCAACGTCCTTATACACATTATAAATGAAACAACTCCTACTTCCTCAGCAAGTACATTTTCCTATTTCTAGGGGTGTAAGTTTTTTTTCTACATTCTCATTCTTTACAGTTAAAAGTTTAGGGGCCCTGGCTCAGTGCCTGTAGCTCAGCAGCTAGGGTGCCGGCCACATACGCCAAGGCTGGGGGGTTCGAGCCCGGCCTGCTAAAAACAAGACAACTGCAACCAAAAAATAGCTGGGCATTGTGGTAGGCCCCTGTAGTCTCAGCTACTCAGGAGGCTGAGGCAAGAGAATCGCTTAAGCCTAAGAGTTTGAGGTTGCTGTGAGCTGTGACACCACAGCACTCTACCAAGGGTGACATAGTAAGACTCATTAATAAAAAATAAAAAAAAAAAGTTTATGGGGCGGTGCCTGTGGCTCAAAGGAGTAGAGTGCGGGCCCCATATGTCGGAGGTGGCAGGTTCAAACCCAGCCCCGGCCAAAAGCCACTAAAAAAAAAAAAAGGTTTAGGGGCCCTTCCAAGCCAAAAGACATAATGGGAAGATCGTGAATTTGGCCACAGTCTTAGGTTCAACTCCTGATCCTGCCCCTTAGTGACTTCCTCCTTTATACAAAGAAATAATGTTTACCTCAGGGTTGTCATGGGGATTGAACAATGACTGGTTATTATCATGCTTGTATGTGCTATGAGGTCTGACAAGTCATCCTAGAAAAAGTGCTACATATTCATTGCCAAATATCACTAGAGTCATTTTTGAAGTACTCCCCTTGGGAATCTGTGCACGAACTCCACCCTTCAAAGCAATTTTGGAACTTTTTTTATTTTTTTTTTGAGACAGAGTCTCACTTTGTCACCCTCAGTACAGTGCCATGGTGTCACCGCTCACAACAATCTCAAACTCTTGAGCTCAAGTGATTCTCTTGCCTGAGCCTCTCAAGTAGCTGGGACTATAGGCACCTGCCACAACACCCAGCTATTTTTAGGGACAGGATTTGGCTCTTGCTCAGGCTGGCCTTGAACTCCTGAGTTCGGGCAATCCACTGGCGTTGGCCTTCCAGAGTACTAGGATTACACACATTAGCCACTGCGCCTAGCCTCAGAACCCTTTTTCAGGAATGACCATCAGAGGTGTCATCATATTACCCTCGATGTTCTGAATGTCATCAAAATGTCTTCCTTTTAATATTTCCTTTATCTCTAGGTAAAGAAAAAAATATTAGTTATTTGTTTACTGGCTAAAAACTCCCTCAAAAACAGTGCCGTGTGAGCTGGCATGCTGTTGTGATGTAAGAGCCATGAGTTATTGGTGAAAAGTTCATGTGTTTTCTGTCTAATTTTTTCACACAGCTTTTTCTACTTCCAATTGGTACAAGTTCATCACAAACAATCTCTCTGAAATCAAAAGAGGTTAGCAACTTCACCTAACAAATACAATCAGTATAACCTGGTTTCTTGTACCCTCAGTGAATCGCCAACAATAAAAAAAATTAAAAAAAAAAAAAAGAGGTTAGCAACGTCTTTTTGTCTCTTGATTTGGACTGACGGAATTTTTTTGATTATGGAGACTAGCTGACATTCACTGTGCACTCTGATGCTTTCTTTCAGTGTTGTATTGTCACATCCATGTTTCACCACCAGTGATAACATGGCCTAAAGCAGCATCTTGCTACTCCAAAATGTCTTGGCAAATTTCAACTCTTCTTTGTTTTTGTTTATCTGGAAACAATTCAGGACCATTTTTGCACATAGCTTTATTATGCCGAGATTTTCCTTTTTTTTTTTTTTTTTAATCAAAACACACGTTTTATTTATGTATTTATTTATTTTTATTATTTTTTATTTTTTTGTAGAGACAGTCTCACTTTATTGCCCTCGGTAGAGTGCCATGGCATCACACAGCTCACAGCAACCTCCAACTCCTGGGCTTAGGCGATTCTCTTGCCTCAGCCTCTCGAGTAGCTGGGACTATAGGCGCCAGCCACAATGTGTGGCTATTTTTCTGTTTTGCAGTTCAGCCGAGGCCGGGTTTGAACCCGTCACCTTCAGTATATGGGGCCAGCCCTACTCGATGAGCCACAGGTGCTGCCCTATTTAATTATTTTTTGAGACAGAGTCTGAAGCTGTTACCCTGGTTAGAGTGCGGTGACATCACAGCTCACAGCCACCTCTTAAACTTTGGGCTTAAGAGATTCTCTTGCCTCAGCCTCCCAGGTAGCTGAGACCACAGGTGCCCACCACAATGCCTGGCTATTTTTTTGTTGTTGTTGCAGTTGTCATTGTTGTTTAGCAGGCCTGGGCCTGATTCAAACCCGCCAGCCTTGGTGTAGGGGGCCAGAACCCTACCCACTGAGCTATGGGTGCTGCCCTATTTTTTTTTAAAGTAAATTTATTTCAGGTTAATGTGAGGGTACAAACAACCAGGTCAAAATATTTAATTTTGTTAGGTAGAGTCCTTCTTCCATGCCAATATTTTCAGTTAAGGTTTTCCTGTTTATCTATCAATGTTTACTTGGTTTACTAGGCTTCTGCATTGGCTTCTTTAGTCAGCCAATGATTTTGACATACGTTTTTATGAATTTTTGCAATGTTTTCATCAGTTCTGCTTGTTACTGGCCACTGCAACCTCTGTTCATCAGTGACACTTTTTCTCCCCTCAGAAAAATATTTAATTCATCTGTACACTGCCATTTTCTTCATGGCATTATCCCCATAAACTTGGACTAATTAGGTCCCTGATTTTACTTCCACTCTTGCCAAGAGTAGAAATTTAATGTTTGTTTGTTGTTCTAATTCGAGTTCCAACATAATCTTACAGGCATACCAAAAAACACACAAAAATAATGAATGCCACTCAGCAAGACACTGCCACACATTGCACGACACAATTGTGAGATACTGATATACCAGGGTTATGAAGCCTTACCGAGTTGTTTGTATAGTGCTGCCAACATAAGCCCGCAGTGGAAAGTATGCAAACCTAATTGTCAGACCTAATAGACACTATAGTAAGACTCACATGTATTGTTACTCATTTCTCATAACCACCCAAAGGGACAGATGCTATTACCTAGTGATACTTCATGTTAAAGAACCTTCCTAGCACTTAAGTAGCATTTACTAAATTTTAGGTTAAATGAGAATGATGTGGCCTCACCCCATTTGGCCTACCCCTTCATTATAAAGATGAAGACACTCAGACTAACATATTCGTTCAAAACTGAAAACCATTTTTACAGTTGTGTTTCTAGTTTATCTTTCCATTATGATTTTTGGCCTTTTAATGTTCTGGAATGGTTTGGTCCAAAGATTAGCAGAAGGTGGGGCACAGTGGCTCACACCTATAATCCAAGCTCACTGAGAGGCCAAGGTGGATGGATCAGTTGAACTCAGGAGTTCAAGACCAGCTTGAGCAAGAGCAAGACCCCATCTCTAAAAATAGCTGGGTGTAGTGGCAGGTGCATGTAAACGAAGCTACTTGGGAGGCTGAGGCAAGAGAATCACTTGAGCCCAAGAGTTTGAGGTTACTGTGAGCTGTGATGCCACAGCACTCTACCAAGGGTGCCAAAGTGAGACTATGTCAAAAAAAAACAAAAACAAAGATCAGCAAACCAAAAAATATCCATTTCTCTACCTATCCCATGTCCAAACTCTGAGTCACATTTGAGTCTTCCTCCATTCTCCAGAGTCAGTGTGCCTGTTCAGAAAGGGGATAGCTCCCCGCGTATTATTGCCAACTACCCTCTGCCTCCACAACATAGCCCCTTGGTGATGGGCATTTCCCGTCTGCTTCCTGGGGTCTGGGCAGTTCCTTTGCTACAAGCACTCCATGTTTTCCAAATCAGTGAGTTATTTATTTATAATAAAATTGCATCTGGGAGATAATCACCTTTAAAGTACTTATGCATTACACAGAGCTGGAACTTGGCAAAGAGTTGGGCACAGATACAGAGTTTCCCTCAAGTTTTATTCCCATGACCCGGGGTGAGCAGCCACTGACTCTTGTGCCATCATCTTCCCTCAGAAACTCTGATTCATGTCTCAAAGATTTAAGAGGTTACAAGCTTTTTGCTTAAGCTAAGTATGAACTAGTTTCTCCAAAATAAGAGTGGGAGATGTGTCCCTAAACAAATTCTTTTATTTTTTCTTTTTAATTTATCTTTTTCTTATTTTACATTTTCTTAGAAGCTTTGAGAGGCAATTCACTTCCATTTCACTGTCAGTGCCCGGTCATCCTCCTCTGAGCAGCTCCTGGCACATAGGACACATCCTTTGCAAGGCCGTTGGTTGTTCTGTGGTTTCCTGCATATATATGACTTTTGTTTCCGAGCCTGTCTATAATTAAGACCATTAAGGACAAGCCCCAAAGTATCTCTTGAAGTCCTTGTCACAGTATTTGATACATGATACCTACTGGTTTCAGATTAAGTAATTGCTTTAGCTTTGAGGAGTCTGGTGATGCCCTTGATCCTGAATGATTTTTCCCCATGGCACTTAATGACCACCTGGAATATTATATGTTTATTTGTATATTGTCTGTCTCCCCTGATTATCACATAAACTTCATGAGGACAAGGAATTTTTTATTTGTTTTTAGAAACAAGGTCTTACTCTGTTGTATGAGCTGAAGTGCGGTGGCATCATCACAACTCACTGTAACCTCCAACTCCTGGGTTCAAGCAGTCCTCCTGCCTCAGCCCAGCTTGTTTTCTATTTTTAGTAGAGACAGCGTCTTGCTCTTGCTCAGGTTGGTCTCAAACTTAGGAGCTCAAGCAATCTGCCCATCTTGGCCTCCCAGAGTGCTAGGATTACAGGTGTGTGCCACCACCAGCCTATTTTTCAAGATGCTTCTTTTTTTTCTATAGAAACAGAGTCTCATTTTATTGCCCTTGGTAGAGTGCCGTGGCGTCACAGCTCACAGCAACCTCCAATTCCCAGGCTCAGGTGATTCTCCTGCCTCAGCCTCCCAAGTAGCTGAGACCACAGGTGCCCACCACAACGCCTGGATTTTTTTTTGTTGCAGTTTGGCAGGGGCTGGGTTTGAACCTGCCACCGTCGGTATATGGGGCCGGCGCCCTACCCACTGAGCCACAGGTGCCACCCTCAAGATGCTTCTTGCATGCTCTGTTTTCTGGAACCCTGTGCTTGGCATACCATAAAGCTGTTCAGCCACAATGTACCACTTCTCCCGGGAAGTGCTCCAGCCTGGGTCTCCCTTTGCAGTGTGCAGCAAACCAGGAAGACTGATACACATTGAATGACCCACGCAACAGTGCCTGTGAGTGGATGCCATGGAGTCAGTCCTCACCCTGGAATCTCCAGGCCTCAGGCCTGACTCACAGGCGTCTGGACACAAGTGCCTCAGCCTCTCCTGTGTTCAGTGCTCCCAGGGAACCTCTGCTCAGTCACCCAGAAACATCTCAGCCAGCAACAAAGGGAAAGAAAGAGGGCCACACTCCAGGGTCAAGCAAGGACAATAGAGCCAGATTTCATGTACGCAGGCAAAACACATGCTAAAGCCAGAAAAGCAGAAACCCAGAAAAAAATAATTTTATTTTTCTTAAAATAATTTGATCAACATATATTTGTAATTGGAATAATCTTCATGAGAAAAAGGAACAAGTTGTTAGACTTCCTTACATTTATTTTTGGCTTACAGATGCTGTTGTTTTTAATGGCAATGGTGGGGGTGAGTAGGCGGTACCATGATTTTTTTTTAGTGCTTAGTCTTTAAATGTCTTAATCCAGCCCCGATCAGGGGCATGAAGCCTATGCTCAGTCTCAACATTCTCAAGTCAGTGGTTCAAGGCAAAGTCATGTCTGGCAGTGGAGCTGACACAACTAAGGATAAGGAATGTGGAAAAGGTCAGGAGGGCAAAGCCAACTGTCAAACCAAAGCATGGAGTGTAGAGAGGACTGGACACCATGCTTGCAAAGAACAGTTACTGATTCTTATCACATTAAAAGGAAACGCTGAGAACAGGACAGTCTCCTGGCAAGCCTAGAGACGTTTCCTGACTTGGGGACAATCCCCCAAGTAACTCAGTGTTCCGAAATGAGATAAGGTCGGTCCCTCACTGGTAAACGTGTGTTAAACATTGATGCTTAGTAGTTCTTCATGAGGGTTGTGGGGAAAGAACACGTGAGGAGAGCACGTGGCAATCCTTACACAGGCAGCCCTCATATGTCATTACCTGAACTCTCCACACCTCTTTGTATCAATTACCTTAGCTCTCCACACCTGTTGTGTATAACCTTAATAGATAGCCGTTGCGGAGGAGGCTCGGGGTTACCCTGCCTCTCGCAAGCTTGTCCTTCAAATCCATGTCACGCCTGGTTCCTTCCTGCGGCGAACAAGATCAGGCCATAGGGGCCACGACAATAGAGAATTCATTTTCCAGATTGGACTTCAGCACCACACTGAGACAATCAAAGAACTTCATTTCTTCATTCATTTGCTTATTCAATTGTGAACTTCTGCAATGTCCGCAGCACAGCAACCACTGGCATGCCTTCCAGGGACTGGTATCTGAACCTTCATTTATTTTATTTTATTTATTTTAGAGACAGAGTCTCACTCAGTTGCCCTGGGGTTGAGTGCCATGATGTCTTTTCATTTCATTTTATTTGATTTTATTATTTATTTATTTTAAGACAGAGTCTCACTTGGTCACCCTCAGTAGACTGCGGTGGCATCTTAGCTCACAGCAACCTCAAATTCTTGGGTTCAAGCCTCTTGCCTCAGCCTCCTAACTAGCTGGGACTACAGGTACCAGCACAATACCTGGCTTTTTTTTTTTTTTTTTTTTTGCAGTTTTTGGCTGGGGCTGGGTTTGAACCCTCCATCTCTGGCATCTGGGGCTGGCACCCTACTCCTTTGAGCCACAGGCGCCGCCCGCACCCGGCTATTTTTTAGAGATGGGGTCTAGCTCTTGCTCAGGATGGTCGTGAACTCATGAGCTCAGGCAATCCACCTGCTTCAGCCTCCCAAGTGGTAGGATTACAGGCATGAGCCACCACACCCAGCTGTCTTTTCATTTTAAATAAGTTCATTTAAACAAAAAGATGCTTGACTTGAAAACTATCTAGGATTCATTTTTTTTAGAGTAATTTATCCCTAAAGACAGATTGCCCTATATGTAACAGCTACATACAAAAAAGTTATAAAATTTTTCTTGGTTTTCTTTTTTTTGAGACAGTCTCATTATGTCTCCCTGGGTAGAGTGCAATGGCATCACAGCTCATGGCAACCCCAAACTCTTGGGCTTAAGTGATTCTCTTGCCTCAGCCTCCCAAGTAGCTGGGACTACAGGTGCCCACCACAAATACCTGCCTATTTTTTGGTTGCAGTTGTCATTGTTGCTTAGCTGGCCCAGGCAGGGTTTAAACCCGCCACCCTTGGTGCATGTGGTTGGTGCTGTAACCACTGTGCTATAGGCGCCGAGCCAAATTTTCCTTGCTTTTACAATGACAAATAAAAAACATTAAAATTCTCCAATTGAACAAGAATATGCAAGATTTTTCATGTTTTATTCAAACAGTGAGAGCATAATAAATGTGTATCCCTTTGATCCTATCTTTAAGGAATGAACTAGCAAATATTTTGGGACATGGGCGTAATTGGAATATAGCATGTGAGTCACTTGTAATTGTTTCTTTGTAATATACTGTATTATGTGTGAAAATAAAATAGTTCCCATCCTCAAAAACAAACAAACCAAAAAGAAACAGTGAGAGCAAAATAACTTACTGGAATATAAATATGAGAGCAGGTGAAGCCGGGCGTTGTGGCGGGCGCCTGTAGTCCCAGCTACTCAGGAGGCTGAGGCAAGAGAATCGCCGAAGCCCAGGAGTTGGAGGTTGCTGTGAGCTGTGTGACACCACGGCACTCTACCGAGGGCGATAAAGTGAGACTCTGACTCTGTCTCTACCAAAAAAAAAAAAAAAAAGAATGAGCAGGTGAGCTTGCCCTAATGGAGAAAGGAGGTATTGTCACAGAACCAGTATTTTTCCCCATTCCATCTCCATCTGCTGTCAATTAAAACATATCGTTGGCCCCTTAGTTAACTTTAGTTAAGAGGTTTAGTAAACCTTTAGCTTGTGCACATACACCAGTCACTTTCTGTACAAAGGAGTAGGGAAGGGGAAAATGAAAGAAGAGGAAACTTTACTGTAGTCGTCAGAATGTCCTGGAACCAAATTGCAGTTTTCTAACTGAGAATATAATCCTCAATTGTAAGAACAGAGTTCTGGAGTTAAGTAGCGGGTTCCCTCGTTAGTAGACACCTCCTGTCTGCTGTTGGAACACATCAATTGTATCTCATCCTCCATTTCCAACTGTGCAGGCACGTCTGTTTCATTAATTGGTTGCCCTTCAAATCAGAATCTGATCTGCCTCATTGACAAACCCTTAGGCTTTTCATCTGCCATGGCGAGCGCCCGAGTCTCCTCAGCTGCCGCTTCACAGAAGAGGTACCAGGTCCGCACCGAACGAGCACACAGGCACCACCAGGAGCGGCAGAAGAAGCTTTTTATTTTTTTTATAGAGACAGAGTCTCACTTTATCACCCTCAGTAGAGTGCCGTGGTGTCACACAGCTCACAGCAACCTCTGACTCCTGGGCTTAGGCGATTCTCTTGCCTCAGCCTCCCGAGTAGCTGGGACTACAGGCGCCCGCCACAGTTCGGCTGAGGCTGGGTTTGAACCCGCCACCTTCGGTATATGGGGCTGGTGCCCTACTCGATGAGGCACAGGCGCCGCCCGAGACTATTTAAATTAAAATGAAATGGGCTGGGTACCGTGGCTCATGCCTGTAATTCCAGCACTTGGGAGGCTGAGGTGGGTGGATTGCCTGAGCTCAGGAGTCAAGACCAGCCTGAGCAAGAACAAGACCCCAGCTCTAAAAAATAGGTGGGCATTGTGGCAAGCGCCCATAGTCCCAGCTACTTGGGAGGCTGAGGCAAGAGACTCGCTTAAGCCCAAGAGTTTGAGGATGCTGTGAGCTGTGACACTACAGCACTCTACTGAGGGTGCCAAAGTGAGAATCTGTCTCAAAAGAAAAGAAAAAATTTAAATAAAATTAAAAATTCAGTTCCTTGATCACATTAGTTACCTTTCAAGTCCTCAGTAGCCATATGTGGCTATTGGCTACTGTATTAAACAGTGCAGATGTAAAACTTTTCCACCATCACAGAAGGTTCTACTGAATAGTACTGATCTATACTGACCAGTTATGTGCTTTACTTCCATTCAATAAAAGTCTTAATTAGTCTCATGAATTCTGCTGTTCATTATTGTAAGAGTGCTAGAACCAGAGCCAAAATTAAAAAGGATTGGGCGGGCAGCGCCTGTGGCTCATCGAGTAGGGCACCGGCCCCATATACTGAAGTTGGAGGGTTCAAACCCGGACTCCAGCGAACTGCAAAAACAGAAAAATAGCTGGGCGTTGTGGCGGGTGCCTGTAGTCCCAGCTGCTCAGGAGGCTGAGGCAAGAGAATCGCCTAAGCCCAGGAGTTGGAGGTTGCTGTGAGCCGTGTGACTCCACGGTGCTCTATGAAGGGTGATAAAGTGAGACTCTGTCTCTACAAAAAAATAAAAAATAAAAAAAGGATTGAGCAAAAAAAGATTGCCCTGAATCCAAGTTTTTTCTTGGAAACCCAAGTAGTTCAGGACAATGCTAAAATGGAGTAAGTCTTTGTTGCCATTTCATACTGTCCCTGCCAAGGGTGTCTGCAGCGGGCTCTGCTCACAGCTCCCCTCAGTCAGTGAGGAGCAACTGCCCTTCAGCTTCGAACTGTTAAGGTTTAGACAAGATTAGATATTCAAAGTTGTGTTCTTTTTAAAATACTTCTTCAAAATTAAACATTAGCTCTGAATCTGTAATATTAGAGGCCTTATATCCTTTTTTCTTTTCTATTAATTTCTTTCTTTTGTATTAATTTTTAAAATTTTGACCTGTTGTATAATTGAAATTTTTGAACATATATAAAAGAAGCAGATTCATATCATCAATTCCCAAGAGCCCAACAAGGAGTCTTAACAATTGTCAAGTCACAAGTTGTCTTGTTTCATTTATATCCCCTATTCACACTCTCCACCCAGGATTAACTTGGAGCAAATTACAGACATCACATTGTTTCATTTGTAAATATTGCCCTATGTAGGGATGTTTTTAAAAAATAATATTATGGGGCGGTGCCTGTGGCTCAGCGAGTAGGGCGCCGGCCCCATATACCAAAGGTGGCGGGTTCAAACTCGGCCTTGGCCGAACTGCAAAACAGAAAACTAGCCAGGCGTTGTGGCGGGCGCCTGTGGTCCCAGCTACTCGGGAGGCTGAGGCAAGGGAATTACCTAAGCCCAGGAGTTGGAGGTTGCTGTGAGCTGTGTGATGCCAAGGCACTCTACCGAGGGCGACAAAAAAAAAAAAACCTTAAAAAGAAACCCATGGATAATTCATTAACATCTTCAAATATCCAGTCATTCCAACAAGGTCCATACAATGCAAATGGTTGATATATCTTTCAAGTCTTTTTTTTTTTTTTCGTGGAGACAGAGTCTCACTTTATCGCCCTCGTGGAGTGCCGTGGCGTCACACAGCTCACAGCAACCTCCAACTCCTGGGCTTAGGCGGTTCTCTTGCCTCAGCCTCCCGAGTAGCTGGGACCACAGGCGCCTGCCACAACGCCCGGCTATTTTTCTATGTTGCAGTTCAGCCGAGGCTGGGTTTGAACCCGCCACCTTTGGTATATGGGGCCAGCACCCTACTTGATGAGCCACAGGCGACGCCCTATCTTTCAAGTCTTTAATTCTTTGAATTCTCTTCCATCTCTCTTTTTGTAAAAGACATCACAACTTTTTGTAAAAGACATCAGTTCATCTGTCTTGTAAAGTTTTACAGAGCCTGGACTTTGTTCGTGCTTCCCCATGGTATAATATAACATATGCCTCTGTATCATTTATTTCCTGCAAATGGGGAGTTAGATCTAGAGTTCAATCAGATTCAGGTTTGACTTTTTTCTTTCCTTACTAGACATTTTATACATTGTGTTGGAGACTTCCATCTAGTTGAAATACTGGATAATGATGTGATCAGTCATTGATCATGATTGCCTAGATCTATTAATTCAGTTTAGGCTGCAAAACTGTGATATTTTAATTTTATTTTTCTTCACTTATTACCTGGAAAACATCCATAAAAAAGTTACTTTCCTTCATTAACTATTCATTTACTAAGAGGTAAAGTTAATGTAGGAAAAGTAGAATAAATGCTTGATTTTTGTCTCTTAAAAGAACAAACTGATTCCCTACCATCCTGCAGAAGGTTTACCATGAATTTTTATTTGGTTGGTAATATTATAAGAGGTAACCATTCTTGATATTTTTCAATCTACTGTAGTTATTTTTCTCACACACTGATTGTTCCATCTGTGGCCATTGAGAGCATCTTGAGTTTTTTTCTGTAGTTTTTTTTGTTTTTGTTTTTGTTTTTGTAGAGACAGAATCTCACTTTATCGCCCTCGGTAGAGTGCCATGGTGTCACACAGCTCACAGCAACCTCCAACTCCTGGGCTTAGGTAATTCCCTTGCCTCAGCCTCCCAAGTAGCTGGGACTACAGGTGCTTGCCACAAAACCTGGCTATTTTTTTGTTGCAGTTTGACGGGGGATGGGTTTGAACCTGCCACCCTTGGTATATGGGGCCGGCGCCCTCCCCACTGAGCCACAGGCGCTGCCCAAGTCTGTAGTCTTTGATAATTTCCTTACTATCTGGTATCACATACGTACCCATTGTCTAATATGTTTTCTTGATATCATCCCATATTTCCCCTGCAAAGACAACTCGCACGGGAGATTGTGCAGTGCAGAACTTGAGATGTTTCTTATATAAGAACATAGTAATGCAGTCTCGTGTCTTTAATACATTATGAATAATTTGCATTAACTTAACCTATTTAACAAATAATTACTGAGAATTAACAATGTGTAAGGCACTAGTACAATTCATAATCCAGCATGACAGACAATAAAAATGATATAAATAGTTACATGTAATGGCGCTGTGATGAAAAGGACTGTAAAAGAAAAGGAGAGTGGGCCAGGCACAGTGGCTCATGCCAGTGCTCCTAGCACTAGGCCCAGGTGGGTGGATTGCTTGTGCTCAGGAGGGCAGCACAGGGATTCTTCATTGCTATGCACAGGGACATGCTATATATGATCTAGACCTTCATGCATGTCTCCTGAAGTCACTGGGCTGAGGAACCATGCTTCTTCCTAGTTCTATGGTTCTCACTAGAAGTTGGTGACTCAGCTGTCCCTTTTCAGCCCTTCACAAGCTATGTATGGTTCTCTTCACAAGGCATTCCCACTCTTAACCTAATACTAATAGGGGATGAACTTGGTGCTTGGCATTGTCTATACAGAGAACGGAGGGATGAGTGAGGAAAGTTCCTCTCTTCCCAGGGCTACCCTCCTACAGTGATCTGCACGCAGGCCAGAGAGCCATCTTCTCACAAGGGTGCAATTCATGGTTAGAAATGGAAGAGAGCCAACTTGATGTTGAAACATGACTATGACCTCATTACCCAGTATCCCACTCAACAGAGTTAACAAATGATATGGTGGCATAGACTTAGCAATCCCCAACTTAATGCACCTAATTAATGCCTGATTTTCCTGTCCCCGGGAAGTGTGGGCCCTGAGAAGGTGACTTAAAGTCCATTTCCTGGAACAAAGGCACACAGCAGTCCTGCTTCATGAGCTGCCAAGTAAAACTGTCAGAATCTATTTAAGAAAACCAGGCCAATCTGGCTGTGTTTATTGAGAATGGCCATCTGAGACAAAGAGGAAAAAAGTTTTTTCTCAATTCATTCACAGATATTTATTGAGCGTCTACCATGTGTCAAATCTGGTTCTAGGTGGTAGGGATACAGAAATGAGCCATAACACTTGGCCTCACAAAACTTACATTCTAGTTGGGGGAGAAAAACAAGTACGTATATAGACCAAACAGTAAATAGTATCGGCAGGTGGAAAATGCTTAAGTTTCAGTTACTGTGGAAAAATGTCTATAGGACATTTTTAGGACACAAATAAGGTGTTGGTAGACAGCATAGAAAAGGTGGAGGAGCCCATATTAGGCAGAGCTCTCAGCCAGCTGTCTGAGGTGGTATCTAAGCTGAATCCCGAAAGACGAGGAGCCAGGCGTCTAAACAGGGAAGGAGAGGGAGAAATATTACAAAGACCTGAGTTAGCCAAGAACTTGGAATTCTCAAAAGCAGAAAGAAGGTCGACTTCTGCAGTGTGCTAAGTTAGGGGAGAGATCCTGAACACCGGCTGGGGAGGCAGGCATGCCACAATAAGAATGTGGGTCTTTCCTAACTGCTTGTGCTCATTATAGCACAATTATCTGTTCTGCTGTAACACTGCCCACTCAGAACTCACTGGCTAACTCGGCTGCCGGGCCTCAGCGCAGAGAAAGGACATATTAAGAAAAGTCCCAAGAATGGTCAAAGCAGAAGTAAAGTTTATGTTCTAAGGCTCATACATTAGGGTCATTTCCCTTCATATTAAATATGATTTCAATACATGTCCTCATCTGGTTTCAAAGCCCACCACGCAGTACACGCAGCCAATTAGCAGGAGAGAGAAAGAAGGGCAGGCACTCTGTCAATTGACATTTTAATTCAATGAGTCATTTTTCTTGGAAACCACCTTCCTTCATAACTGACCTCATCTGATACTGCAACGGCTTTAGGAGTTACCCAAACACCCTTATGACTTTATGTTTACTGGACCCTGGGGTAGTAGAAAGAGCACTGTAGCCCTAGGTGCGAATCTTGATTCTACCATTTATAGTTTTGTGTCTCTATTAGTTGTGAATAATTTAAAGACATGAGTCTTAGTCATCTGTCAGTTCACCCGTAACCCATGTCCCTACTCCAAGTCTAGGATAGTGCCAGTCATATAATAATTCTTAATGAATGGCTCTCAGATGAATAAATGAAAATATGACCTTGGGTAACTTACCCTCTCTGATCCTCAATGGCCTCATCTGGAGAAGAAAATATCATTTTAAGAGCTTTCATGGAATGTAAAATAACATAAGTAGGAAGCATAGTGTTAATTATAACATACAATATATGAGAATACAAGGTATTTTGCTAGTTGGGGCTGAATCAGAGGTGTCCTTCAAAGGGTCAAGGGATCCTTTGGTCTTTGAGTCTATCACATGAGTAGTTGCCACTAGATGGCAATATTTTCTTAAGGCATGTTAGCCATTTTTTGCATCTACCCTGGTGCTATTCACACTGGGGGTTCTCATACTGCTGAGAGTGCAAAATGCTCTCCAAGAGGTGCTCCATTATGGATGGTTTTGAGGAAACCAATTTTCCAATTCTCAACTTCTATACACTCTGCTTCCTAAAACTGACCTGCTTAGGAAAGTGCCCATGTTCACAACAGCCCTTTTCCAACTTTTCAAAACAAAAGGCATACTCATTACTCATTCTGAATCTGATTTTATGCCACAGTTAAGGGAATAATATCCACCAAGACATCAAACAAGGGGGAAATCTCCTTCAACAATTAACAAAGAACTAGTCTTTCGCTATCTTTTACATGCTTCTGTAAAGAGTGAAACTTGGCTTTAATAATGGGGTGTTTTGGCTTGTGTTGTTAAGGCCTGATTAAAATAGTAGGGTGGTGGGAAAAAGCTTTTTCCATCCCCTAAGAATTATCAAAGAATACATTGATCTTAAGGAACCAAAGCACAGACAGCATCTGTTTAAAAAATGCTAGAAGGGCTCGGTGCCTGTGGCTCAACAGGCTAAGGCGCCAGCCACGTACATCTGAGCTGGTGGGTTCGAATCCAGCCCAGGCCCGCCAAACAACAATGATGGCTGCAACCAAAAAATGGCTGGGCTTTGTGGCTTGAGCCCAGGAATTGGAGGTTGCTGTGAGCTGTGATGCCATAGCACTCTATCCAGGGTGACAGCTTGAGACTCTGTCTCAGAAAAAAAAAAAAAAAATGCCAGAAGATACTTTTCTCACATATGCAAATAAAATTATTTTTTGCTATTCTCAATACTCATCTCAAACTCATATCATTAGCAGGAAAGAAATACATTGGAGGGTGGCGCCTGTGGCTCATCGAGTAGGGCCCATATACTGAAGGTGGTGGATTCAAACCCAGCCTCGGCCTAACTGCAAAACAGAAAAATAGCCGGGCGTTGTGGCGGACGCCTGTAGTCCCAGCTACTCAGGAGGCTGAGACAAGAGAATCGCCTAAGCCCAGGAGTTGGAGGTTGCTATGAGCTGTGTGACGCCATGGCACTCTACCAAGGGCGATAAAGTGAGAATCCGTCTCTACAAAAAAAAAAAAAAAAAGAAAGAAAGAAAGAAATGCATCCGAATGAACAGGGCAGTTGATTATTTTAAATGTAACTAAACTATTTTATAGGATCACCAAATTGTCATGATACACTAGCTAAAACAAACCAATAAAACTTCTATGTGATTTGGCTCGACGCCCATAGCTCAAGTGGCTAAGGTGCCAGCCACATACACCAGAGCTGGGGGGTTTGAATCCAGCCCGGGCCTGCCAAACAGCAATGACAACACAACCAAAAAATGGCTGGGCGTTGTGGTGGGCACCTGTAGTCCCAGCTACTTGGGAGGCTACAGCAAGAGAATCGCTTGGGCCCAGTTGGAGGTTGCTGTGAGCTGTGATCCCACAGCACTCTACTATCCAGGGCAACAGCTTAAGGCTCTGTCTCAAAAAAAAAAAAAAACTTCTCTGATTGCCTTTAAATGTGATATGTGTTACTTCATAAAGTAGTCATAAAATATTTGTTTCAAAACATATGATAAATATTTACTCCAATATTAATCAATTCTTTCTCTTTTTTTTGTAGAGACAGAGTCTCACTCTATCGCCCTTGGTAGAGTGCTGTGGAGTCAAGTCATAGCTCACAGCAACCTCCAACTCCTGGGCTTAGGCGATTCTCTTGCCTCAGCCTCCCAAGTAGCTGGGACTACAGGCACCCACCACAGCGCCCGGCTAATTTTTGATGTAGTTTGGCTGGGGCCGGGTTTGAACCCGCAGCCCTCGGTATATGGGGCTGGCGCCCTACTCGCTGAGCCACAGGCGCTTCCCAATATTAATCAATTCTTATCTTTATTTTATCTTATTCTATTTAATATTGTCTATTTCCCACTAACAAAAACATAATTATATGTTATATGCCAGATCAATTAATTTTTGCAGTCTATCTTTTCATTTATTAAGTCCATAAGAAAAGTTTGTTTGTTTTTGTTTTTTGCAGTTTTTGACCAGGGCTGGGTTTGAACCAGCTACCTCTGGCATATGGGGCCAGCACCCTAATCCTTTGAGCCACAGGCGCCACCCCATAAGAAAAGTTTTATAATGATGTCTAATGAAATTAATTCCATTTCTGTGTTTATAACTGAGACTTGCTTATTATCAAAAGTTGAACCTCAGGCTGGGCGCAGTGGCTCACACCTGTAATCCTAGCACTCTGGGAGGCCGAGGTGGGTGGATTGCTTGAACTCACAGGTCTAAGACCAGCCTGAGCAAAAGCAAGACTCCAGCTCTACTAAAAATAGAAAAACTGGCTTGGCGCCTGTGGCTCAAGTGGCTAAGGAGCCAGCCACATACAGCTGAGATGTGGATTCGAATCCAGCCCTGGCCAGCCAAACAACAACGGCTGCAACCAAAAAATAGTTGGGCGTTGTGGTGGGCACCTATAATCCCAGCTACTTGGGAGGAAGAGGCAAGAGACTCGTTTGAGCCCAGGAGTTGGAGATTCCTATGAGCTGTGATGCCATAGCACTCTACCCAGGGCGACAGCTTGAGGCTCTGTCTCAAAAAAAAAAAAAAAAAATTGAGGCAATAGGATAGCTTGAGCCCAAGAGTAGGAGGTTACTGTGAGCTATGATGCCATAGCACTCTATCCAGGGCAATAGCCTGAGACTCTATCTTAAAAAAAAACAAAGTTGAACCTCAGAGTTTGATATATGCATATTGATACATTTTACCTAAGCAATATCAATATTTGTATTATATTCTATACTGTATAAATAGTTTGTAATTTGACTACACATAACATTGCATTACTATAAATTAGGTAATGAATAAATATGTTGATTTATTACTTTTAGATAACTTTAAAAAGTAATAAATGTGGCTCAACGGGCTAAGGCGCCAGCCACATACACCTGAGCTGGCGGGTTCGAATCCAGCCCCAGCCTGCCAAACAATGACGGCTGCAACCAAAAAATGGCCAGGCGTTGTGGCAGGTGCCTGTAGTTCCAGCTACTTGGGAGGCAGAGGCAGGAGACTTGCTTGAGCCCAGGAGCTGGAGGTTGCTGTGAGCTGTGATGCCACGCACTCTATCCAGGGTGACAGCTTGAGGCTCCTGTCTCAAAAAAAAAAAAAAAAAAAGTAATAAATGAAAAAGTGGACAACTGAATTATACAAACTCTTGCCCACTTTTAATCCTTACAACCACCATTGAAATAGGTACTATTATCTTCTCCATGGAGTTCTATAATTTATCTATAGTCACAAAAGCAAAAAAAAAATAAAGTATTAAAATGTAGGGCCAGTTTGGGAGTGGTGTCTCATGTCTGTAAACTTAGCACTCTGGTTTAATTTTTTAATTTTTTTCTTTTTTTTTTTTGAGACAGATTCTCACTTTGTCGCCCTTGGTAGAGTACCATGGCGTCACAGCTCATAGCAACCTCAAACTCAAACCAAGGATTCTCTTGCCTCAGCCTCCCTAGTAGCTGGGACTATAGGGGCCCGCCACAATGCCCAGCTATTTTTTGGTTGCAGTTGTCATTGTTTTAGCAGGCCCGGGCCAGACTTGAACCTGCCATCCTTGGTGTATGTGGCCGGCCCCTACTCATTGAGCTATGGGCATTAAGCCAATCTTAGCACCCTGGGAGGCTAAGGCAGGAGGGTTGCTTGAGCTCAGGAGTTTGAGATTGCAGTGAGCTATGATGCTGCCATGGCACTGTAGCTGGTTCAATACAGCAAGACTCTATCTGTTTTTATTTTATTGAATCATAACTGTGTATATTAGTGCATTTATGGGGTACAATGTGCTGATTTTATATACCATAGCTAGACTCTCTTAAAACACCCATAAAGCAAAACAAAACAAAAAGCTTAGCAGGCCTGGCGAGGTGGCTCACACCTGTAATCCTAGCACTCCAGGTGGATCACTGGAGCTCAGGATTTCGAGACCAGCCAGCCTAAACAAAGGAGAGACCCCATCTCTATTAAAAATAGAAAAATTAGGCGGCACCTGTGGCTCATCAAGTAGGGTGCCGGCCCCATATACCAAAGGTGGCAGGTTCAAACCCAGCCTCGGCTGAACTGCAAAACAGAAAAATAGCCGGGCGTTGTGGCGGGCGCCTGTAGTCCCAGCTACTCGGGAGGCTGAGGCAAGAGAATCGCCTAAGCCCAAGAGTTGGAGGTTGCTGTGAGCTGTGTGATGCCACGGCCCTCTACTGAGGGCAATAAAGTGAGACTGTCTCTACAAAAAAAAAAAAAAAAAAAAAATAGAAAAATTAGGTGGCACCTGTGGCTCAGGGAGTAGAGCACCAGCCCCATATAC
>CAUYRH010008303.1:0-104486 GCA_963574655.1 Perodicticus potto
TCAATGAATGGACACAGTCCATCCATGGAATTCAGGCCTAGGAAATTCACAAGAAACTGACCTAGGCATAGGAAATGGGGGTTCCACATTTAGTCCCAAGTGTAAAGTGAAGGAGACACCAAGGCACAGGTGTCTCCTCAGAAGGTCAGGTTTCTAATGGTAATTACCACTGACAAAGCTATTGAACCCATAAGTAAGTAAAAGAATGAATAGATCACTTGCTATAAAACTCATGCACTTCTCTCCATGGGATTAATAAATCACTAACTTGGAGCCTAACCCAGATAGTTGCCAAAAGAAAATCTTAGTTCAGGACCTCAGGTAAAATGGCATCAGGGAAAAGCTAGCACTAGCTGAGAAAGAACTTTGCAGAAAATAGGGCATCAAAATTTATCCTGGGCTGCTATTTTAGGAACCAACAGTATAGCAATAGAATGATTATCTTTTGTTTTTATTTTATAATGTTATTAAGTGATTAGGATTGGAAAAATAGTTATCTTTATTTCTCTGGGAAAAATGCCTTCTTATAGAAAATTACTTTGATAGATTAAGGACATGTTACTATATCTTCTACTTCTCACTGACAAATAAAATCTTCCTACATATTAACCAGTTTGATGAAGCATTCCAAATTGTATATAAAATCAGCACATTTTATCCCATAAATGCAGTAATGCACAGAGTTATGATCTAATAAAAAACAAAAAACAAAAAAACTGGTTCTAAAGAAAAAAAATACCAATGAATTCCTCTCTCACAAAATCATAGTAAATCAAGAGAGTATTCCAGTAATTTTGTTGAACTCAAGAATTAGCATGAGTGTATCATTGGTGTGTTTTTGTATTGTGAACTTTTCTTGTTACAGGATAGAATTTCATTCTGCAAAACAAACATTTCTCATGTTCAGTAAACTGAATTTCCAAGTCTATTTATGATTGGTGGAAATTTAGAAAATTTAAACTGAGAAGTTAAAGCTATGGAGACATGCACAAATAAAAACATTCAGGAAACAAGCAAAAACATATGATGGTATTAAAATTAAGATTTTAGCATACCCATATTTTCAAATTAACTTTATTACCGAGTTAGGGTAAAGACTGAGTAAGGAAGAAAGGTTGATTCTAAGGATATTTGTATATTTAGTTAGTTAATCAGATGTCTTAATCTGATTTGTCTCTTGGCACATAGAAATGTGCAATTTTCCTTTTTAGACATTTGCTTGTATATATTGCTGACTATATTTATTCACACACACATGTATAGGTATACACAGACATATGTATGTATGTGAAGGATAGGGTTACTAATATATCCTTGGTTCCCTGGGACAGTCCTGATTTATGCCTCATGCCTTGGCATTTTATCTGGTTAGCATTTATCCAGGATTATTTTTTAAATTTTTATATTAAAAATGAGCCAGGTTGCATTCTACCTCGGTCTCATTTACCAATGTGGAGGTAACATGGGTAGTAGAGTCCTTTCTTTAAATTGAGAATAAACCTGAAAGACAACCAGTCATAGCCTGCATTTCCCCCCCAACCCTTCTCAGAAGCAAGGGAAGCAACATGTCCCCTTCAGTGACAATGTGCACTTTGATAAAACACAAGCCCTCGTGGACTTTGGCGGATAGGGAGTGCTAACTGCTTTTGGTCTCGGTGGTGGTAGAAGTTCTCCGTGCTGCCGCCCCTGCTGAGCGCTTAGTTTTCCAGCTAATTGGGCCAAGGTTCACTCATGCAAGGTGCACAGAGCCTTCAGGCCACCAGCATGCAGGGCCAGTGGGAATCACGGTCAGTTATCAATTAGGTGTAGATGAAATAGACGTCTATACTAAAATCGTAATTTTAACAGAAGCCAAGCAGTCCACCATAGTGCTTATAGAGCTTAATCTGTATACTCCTGCTATAGTGATTTTATCATTCCTATATAGTATGAATCTACATTTAAGTATTTATTTTATCCAAATAGTCAGACTTATTTCAGAGTTAGAGAAAGTTTATTACCTGAATGGTTCACAGTTACAACTCTTATTTGGTTTATGTTTCTTTCTCAAAGTTAAATGAAATGAAAAAATATACTTTGGAGAGATAGACTTATTAAGGCCTAGAAGTGTAATTTCTTTTCATTTGTCAAAAGGGTTTCTAATGAGGTAGCCCAAAAGTCTATTTGTTCTATCCTTTTCTTAACAACTAAAACTTATTTTTGATATAAACTTATTGCTACCAATAAAATTTAAGTGTGATTTAATGAATATTTCCACTTCTCAACTGATTGATAATCAATAGAAAATATGTATAAAGTGCTAGGGGGCTATAGTGATATCAGTAACCACTTGAAATCCAAAGACACAATCTGCTGAAGGAGCATACGAAGCTAGTTGAGACTGGACTGTTGCAGCCCAATGTACAATCGCCAAGGTGCGGAGGCAGCCTAAGTGCCCTGCCCACCAACCCAGGATTGGATTGACAAACTGGTGTGTGCATACCATGGAATACTGTTCAGCTATTTAAAAGAGGAGACTTTTTATCTTTGTATTAACCTGGATTGAGTTGGAATGCATTCTTCTTAGTAGAGTATCAGCAATAGAGAAGCAGGGGTCCAATATACTGGGTTCTCATATGAAGACCATAGATGATCTAATGCAAGATGGGAGGGTGAGGGAATGAGGGAGAGGGCAGGGGAGGAGGATGGGGGATGAGGTCCTGGTGTATGGCTCACTTCTTGGGGGCAGGACACAATTGTAAGAGGGACTTTACGTAGCAAATGCAACTAGTGTAAACTAATTCTTTGTACCCTCAAAGAGTCCCAAACAATAAAAAGAATTATTTAAAAAAAAGAAGTTAGTTGAGAAACTAGTGGATGTGAAGGAGATGATTTAACCTGTGCAACTGGGGAAGGTGCTTTTACCAGTAGTTTGTGAAACTTTTCCTTTCATTTGGAGTAAATGACTGTTTTCCTAAATTAATTTACCTTTTTTTTTTCAGTTTTTCTTGTGTAAAATGTGAAACAAGAAGCATTCAAAGTGTTCTATTAGCAAAAGAATGTTCTAAATATTTAATTGTGCTGTTTTATGTGAGTGTCATTTGCTGCTTTAAATAGAAAAATAATTAAGCAAACTCTAGCTTAACTATTTTCACTCAATTTATGGAATAGAAGTTTGGAAGTTAATTCTGTTGGAGATGAAACATTTGAAACCATTTAAAATATTATTATCGATTCAGTTAAAAATTCAAGCATAATGATGAGAATTATTTTTTGCCATATATAATATCATTACATATGTTGGTAATCATTGTAAAAATGGTCTTGTTAAATTAAGTCTATGGAGGAAAAATTACTTGCAATTGATTATGATGTGCATAAAATTCATAATTGTGTCCAAGAAAACTGGTTTTCTATCCATTGTGATATTCTACTAATGGATATGAAAATAATAATTTAAAAAATTATGAATATGTACATAGCAACAGATGTAGAATAACTGATACCCCAAATCAACTGAGGTTGAATACACAAATGTCCTCCAAAACAAAAAACAACACTGTAGCATGGAACTACATTTTTCTGTCTTTGCTGTCCATAAATCAGATTTTGGAAATGTTTGAAATTTTGAAGAACAAATTGCGTTCAATTTCAACATGGATGTGAGAGGTATTAAACAAATTAAAGCGTGAAAGCTTAAATGATGTACAAATTATAAAGCATAGAAATAGGGTTCACATGCAAAAGTCTACACAATTGATTTAGGGAAAATTAATTTAGCAAATACTAAAAACATTAGAATTTTCATTCTAATTGAACAAAATCAAGAAGAAATTAAAAAATAAAATTTACCAAGTATGCATTTTATGCTAGTGTCTTTTGATGGACTAGGTAATTAAATCCTTATGATGGCCTCTGGGATGAGTTAAAATAATCCATTTTCTAGATGAAGACATGAGGGATTGGGAAGTCACATCACTTGTTCAAGGTCAACATTAATACATGGGATCCGAAAGCAGATGTGCTCAATAACAAAGTTCTCCTTTTCATGACTCTCTCATCTGCCTCTGTATAGTCAGGATTAAATCAGAGTTATCAGAGAAAGCGCTTGTACCTTGAATAAGTCACTATTATATCCCTTGTAGCAGACCATATAACTCAGAGGACTGGAGAAGCAAGAGTTAAGCTTTGAACACGCTAACTATAAGAAACACCTGTAACAGCTTGGTACTATAACCCTTGGTGATGAGTGCATGGGGAAGGGATTCAGCTCTCATTAACACAAGAGCATGCGAGAGGAGAACACAAGTGCTTGGCAGTCTCCACACCTGTGGTGCAAATAGCCACAATAGATGCAATAGATGTGGGGCAACATCTCTAAGTAGCTGCAGGCCAGGTTAGTCCGGATTCTCGTTCTTTCGCAGACTCGCTCGCTTCGCTCTCTCTTTCGCTCCTCCTGCTTGAAGGGCACTGCCCTGCCGGGTGCCCTTCTAGGAAGACTGCTAAGATTCGCTCCCTTACTGAGACCTCGAAGACTGTGTGTGCGTCTCTCCTGCTGAAACGAATTGCCCTCCCCTTCCCCGGCCCGAAAGGGGACTTGATCCCGAGCAAGGTAACACAGCGGTCGGCGCCGGCACAGTTAGATAGGCCTGGCCCGGAGACCTGGCCAGTCCCCACATCCTTTATTTGGTTTGTGTGTGTGTGTGTTTTTTTTTTGTTTGTTTGTTTGTTTGTTTTTTCTGGAAAGCAATTAAAAGAGAAAGTTATATTTTGTGGAAATTAGGCTCATGAAAGCCTGAGGTTACAAATTCTCAGTAGTCAAAGGAGTGCCGATAAGCGAGCCTCAAGAACCTTGCAGCTGAGGTTAAGTCATGACTAACAGAGAAGAATGGGGGTGGGAGGCGACATTCTCCCAAGTTGGTCATAGTCAAGACCTCTTCAACCTTAGAAATCTTCCAGCCAGGAAAAAATCCACAGGGGGACCTGTGTGAATGTCTTGTGTTAAGGAGTGACAATAACTCTTTGGTTCAGAAGCCAAAATTCATAGCAGGGCAATTAAATGATGATTCTTTTTGCATGGCAAAAATTGGAGGGGGAAAAGTCAGGAAGCAGGAACACTTAATAGGCTGAAACTGCATCATAGCAGTCAGTCTTCTTCAAGCTTGCCACATACCAGAATTAACCTGGGTATACATAAAATGGCACATATTCACAAGCTCCATTGAGGACTGCCATATCTGAATTTCTGGCAGAGGGAATCTCTGTTTTTTAGAGCTTCCAAGGGGATTCTTTGATCAGCCAGGATTATGGGCCACTAGGCCAGAACACACTCAAGAAATAGGAAGCAGTGGAATTTAAGTTAGTTGGGGGAAAATTGCTCTAAGAAAGTAGTTGACATCAAAAAAAAAATTGTGTGTGTGTGTAAATTTATACATTTGGGGGCTATTTAGAACCAGAGGAACTTTCTAGAGTAAATAGATGGTTCAAGGTGTTTTTCCTCTTGTGCTAGAGCAAGCAAGCAAAAGATGCCTCCCAGAGTTTGTGTTGATGGAGGAGTCTGTTCCTCTGACTTCTAAAAGGTAGTCTTGGCTTGCATAAAAGGGCAAAAGAGTGCATCTTGCTTTTGTAAAGACACAAAAGAAAACAGTGAAAACACATTGTAAATTATTTAATGTCAATCCACATCCAACCAGGTATTTTTAGCTGTGGATAATAAAGTCTTTAGTTCAATAAAAAATATATAAATTTTAGTGAATTCTCCTAAATTATACATTAGGATAATGGATAAGAAAGGAATGTACTTTAAAAGTAGTAAACAACTTTATTGGCACTAATAAATGACCTGATGGTCATCATCTTCCTCCATACCCTTTCATTTCATGGTCCCTCATTGAATTGCTACACCCACCTTATTCCCCTCTTCATGGGTACATGCCTTCCTACCCAGTAAGTTACTTTCTATCATTTCCTACTTTTGTCACCCTTGGGAACCATTGTTATCATCATGATCAACAACAAATATTTATTGAGCACCTGCTATGTGTAGGCTATTGCACTAGGTATAAAAATAGGTCTGAGTCATATTTCCTGCTAGGCAGTAGTACACTTTGATCTAGTTTGGGCAGAGGGTGTTTACCAAGACTGAGTGCCAAGTGGCTGAGGATCAAACAGATGGTCAGAAAAGAGAGTGCGCATAGGACCAGGCAGATGCTGTGTGACATAGCTGGGGGTCAAGTTTAGCCTTGAAGGAAAACTAGGACTTCAGCTGATAGAAATAAAGACGTGTTGGCACATCAGCAAACACCCGAGGCAGGGAAATTTGTGGTACCTTTAAGCAGCAGTAAATAAACCCTGTTGTAGGTTGCTTTGGGTGTTTTTCTTAAGGGGAAAGGTCTGAGTTACAGGAATATAGACCAGGCTTTAAAGCTCTTGGGCTGTGTTTTGGTGCATGGAGTTTTAAGTAGAGGGCAATAGTAAAAATATACTCAGCTGATTGGGTTTGCACCACATTCTTAAGCACCTCATTACCAAGTAGTATGAAAGTATTAGAAGACAGTGAACATAGATACATTTGAGTTGAAACTATCAAGCGAAGTCCAGGGATTCAGTGATCTCCCTCGCAGTTCTAAGAGTCATAGAACAGGAGACTACTAAGGACCATTGAGAGCCTTATTCAACCCCTTTGTTTTCATTATCTGCATTTATCTAAGGCAACAAAGAAAGTTATTAGCAGAGTTATTCCTGGAAGACAGATCATGTGGTTTCTGGTTTAAGGAGCTCTTTCCTTTGCAAAGCATGGCTTTCCTAGATGATACAGTAGAGTAGAATCTCCGTCTGTAGCTGACCACCTCCCTACATTGACCACCTTCTTAAACTGACCTAATTTTCATAGGCCGGACATGCACTGCATGTATGTATCAGTACAGAAGGCCCAGTTCCTTATGTTGACCACCTTTATCTGTTGACCACTTTGTTACAGTCCCCTGGGTAGTCAAGTTCCAGAGGTTCTACTCTATTAGAAAGCTTTATTTTTCAATTGCCAAAGTATGTCTAATTTAAAAGACTAACTCATTTTTCTTCACAGGTTGAATTTTGGATCTTTAAAGTGAGTCAGGTTAAAACCCTATAGTGAGACTCAGGATCCTGATTCTAATGCAGATTCTGCCTTCTGCCAGCTATGGTACCTTAGGCAAGTTCCACAATGTCTCTGGACCTCTGGTTCCTCATTAGCAAGGAAAAGAGGTTATATTAGAAGGGCACTAAAATACTGCAAATCCTTATTTGTTCTGAACTTAGTATTTTTATGTCATAAGTGTTATTTGCCAGAAAGTAGGACTATGTCACAACCAGATACGTATAGCATGAGAACTGCAAGATTCCTTCTCTTGCTAAGCGTACACTGAGGTGGTTGGTTGTTCACTATTATTCAAGTATTTCTTAAATCAGCGGTTGGATTTGGCATTAGTGAATGGGGCACCAATAAGTATAGTTCTGAAGTCTTTAGCACAAAGAAAGTGATTTTGCCTTCTTTTGCTGACTCTGGGCAAATTCAGCAAGAAAAAAAAAATCTGCAGAGATGGTTTTGACGAAAACTTGGCATTACGCTTTAAGTCTGTCCACAAAGATACCCATTCATGATCAATGAATGCTTATTAAATTAGATGAATGGGTAGGTTTCAGAGGGAATTTCATTGCCCAAATACAAAAGCATTGCCCTTCCATAGAAATTCTCACGTATAGTGATAGGTCATAGCTATCTGCAGTGAATTTAACTCTGTTTTACCCTCATATATTCTAGTCATCATCTCCATGGATCAGGCTTTCTGTTTTTTTTTTTTTTCCTTTTTAATTAGCTTTGGGTTGTTTCCCTTTATGGAAACCCATGTGGCCCTTTCCTGTTCTAAGTCCTCACCCTTACTTGGTACCTTTATTTTATGTGTCATATTGACATTTGAAAGTTCAAATATGTTAATATTCCCATCTTAATAAAAATTTTCGGAGCAAAAAAATCTCCTAAGAGAAGAGAGAAAAAGAAAGGGTAGATAGGGAGCTATTGGAGATGCCATTTGTAATTAAAATACAAAGAGCTAGCACTGCAGAGGGAAAAACTCTATTCATAGACTTGTAGAGAATCAACTTGTTCCTTGTTGATACATTTTGTCCTTTCTTTGTGTTCAGATGTGTGAAAGCAAAACCCCAGTGAAGTTTTAAGGAAGTAGTATGTTGAGACTAAATTATGGGAGGCACATATAATCAATAAGTGAAATATGCTAGTTAAGACATAGGATTGGCTGCTATAATGGAGATACTCAAAAGAAGAGCAGCTTAAATAAGATAGCAAGTTGTTTAGGTCTTATGTAAGATGGCCCTGGGCCTCTGTGGTGGGCTCACAATGCTCTCAGGACTTTGCTGGCTTGTTGCTGTGCCACATTCAATACGTGGCTTTCATCAAGGTGTACATTTCAGACAGCAGGAGGAAGAAAAAGAAAGAGGCAGGCAAGCTCACTCTTGTGAAAGACACAACCCAAAAGTTGTGCCATCGAACTGGCTGAAAATACAGCCACAAGGTTACATCTAGCTGTAAAGCTGTAGTCCTTAGTTTGGTGACCATGTGCCCAGCTAAAAATTATTAGCATTTTAGAAAAGAGGAACTACATTCTCTGCCACAGGAAATAAAAAATTATTTTATGCAGTCAACTGTTTAATAATGATGGGCCAGGCACAATGGCTCACACCTATAATCCTAGCACTTTGGGAGGTTGAGGTGGGAGGATCACTTGAGGCCAGGAGTTAAAGAACAGCTTGAGTAAAATCAAGACCTTGTCTCTACAAAAAAATTAGAAAAAATTAGCCCTGCATGGTGGCATGTACCTGAAGTCTCATGGGATCAGGATGCTGAGGCAGGAGGGTTGCCTGAGCCCATGAATTTGAGGTCACAATGAGCTATTATGGCACCACTCACTCCAGGGCACCAGAGCAAGACTGTTTCTCAAAAAATAAAATAAAATAAAATAAAATAAAATAAAATAAAATAAAATAAAATAAATAATGATCAAAATGGTAATAATTGCAATACAAGCTATCATTTTACCACTTACCAAATATTAGCTGCTTCATTACTTATGTTAAGAGTGCTGTTTTAGAAACCATCCAAGTTAAGCAGGTGTCATTACAGAGAAGAAAACTGAGGCTTAGAAATGATCAGCTTGCTCAAAGATACAAAACTGGGAAATGGCATCTTTGGAATTATAGATAACTTCTCTGATTCCTGACCAGTCTCTGGCTCTTTTCCTCTGCAGACATCAGCACTGAATTGAAGAAAATATATTGAAAAATTAGACCAGGAATGGGTGTGGGAGGGTTAAGATGGATTATAATGGGGAGTAATAGAAGGCAGGGAAACAGCTTAGCGTGGGTGATGACTACAGGGATTATGCAGCCTTAGATCAAACTGACAAGGGGGAAAATAAAAATGACAAATGCAGGAGATGTTACTACACAACACGGCAGGGATCCAGCCAGAAGAGAGAAACCACATGAGTTATTTGCACAGAAAAAAATTAATTTAAAGAAGTGTTAACTAGGTATAAAGTTGTTAACTAGGTGATGGAAAGGATTATTAATTAGGTAACAAAAAGTGAAGTCTAAGGAAGTAGTTCTCAACTCAGGGTGATTTTTTCCACCCCAGGGCACAAACATTTGGTAATATTTAAAGATGTTCTTGGTGTCACACCTTGATGGGGAAGTGTTATTGGCATTTAGCGAGAAAAGGACAGGTAAGTGCCCAAACATCCTAAAATACACAGAACAAGATCCTATAACAAAGAAGCATCAAGCTTGACATGTTAGTGGTGCTGAGGTTGAGAAACCTTCCTCTCACGTGTCAGGAGGTACCCGTAAGATTTAGAAGATTGGAGAAAGCGTCTTGTGGGACTGAAACTCAGCCCTCTGAGAAGAGGGCACTGGTTGGCTGGTGCTAATGTCTTGGAGACAAGGGTGAGGCCACAAGGCAAGGTCTGCCAAGTCTTTGAGAAGCTGCCAGCTGGATCTGGCTGATCTGAGAGACTTTAAGTTGGCGATCAGATGTGGAGGGCAGGCAGCGAGCAATAACAACATGTTTTTGAGGTCTAATGCTCAGTATTACTAACACTGGGAGAAGTATTTCCCCAACTACTTGATTTGGGGAAATGAGATGAGTTCAGTTTTAGGTTGTTGGCCTCTGGATGGAATCGTCCAGCAGGCAGGAGGATGGTGGAGGAAGGAACTGGAGGGGATCTGAGTCCTCCACCCACAGGTCAAACTTGCAGCCCTAAGAGAAGATGAGATCAGCCAGGGAGAAAGCGTGTGACCAGAGGATCAGAGCATTGAGCACATAACTGTCAGAATTGCCCCACTTAGGAACAGGGAGGAGACATTTGACATCATGCTGCTGGCATCGTTACCTTGGAGGAGTTCTTAGATTTTTTATTTGGAAATGTTGCCGTTCTGATACGAGCTGTTCTATTTCATCGTCGTATTTACCAGGTTATTATGACTCTTATCTTTTTTCCTAATCTTGAACAAAAGTCTACTTTTTCATCAACCACATTTATATATTTGTAGAATTTTGTGAATCTATTCTTATGTTTCCTTTACACAAAAAATGTGTGAATGCACAAATTTCTTCATTATTTTTATAATTACTTTGCTTATTGTTTTTACGAGAGTTTAACAAAAACAGGTGGAATTCCAATTGGCTTTATGCACATTACAACTATTGTGTTCTGAGGCTTGAAAATTAGGAAGGTGTCCATAGCAGCCACCCTCAGCTGCCTTCCTCCACATTGCCAGCTTTCTTGTACATCTACCTGCCTCCCGGTGGACATGTGCTATAGGAAAGCTGGTACAGCCCCCAAGAGTAGATTCCATGTGTCAGTTTCCCAGGGCTGCTATAACAAACTGGGCAGTTTCACACAGCAAACATTTATTCTTGACAGTTCAGGAGGCCAAAACTCCAACATGACGGTGCAACAGGATTGGTTTCTTCTGGAGGCTCTGCAAGGAGGATCCATTCCCTGTCTCCTCTCTCTCTCCTAACCTCTGGCAATCCTTGCTATTCCTTGGCATGTAAATGCATCACTCCAATCTCCTTCACACAGCTGCTTTTTCTGTATCTCTGCTACCCCACTCTGTTCTTTTATAAGGACACCAGTCATTGGTTTTTGGAATGATCCAGGATGATCTTATTTCAAGATCCTTAATTACATCTGCAAAGACCCCATTTCTGAATAAGGTCACGTTCACGGTTACCTGGGGTTAGAATTTTGACATACTATGTATGTTTTGGGAGACACAATTCAACCCACTACATCCTGGATGGTTAATAATAGTAGCCACTGATAACTTCCATCCACTACCAGTGATCATTTTAGCATGGAAATTTGTCACAATTCAGGCCAACGAGATGGAAAGAGAAGTTTCTTGGGTGTTTCTTGCTCTTAAAAAGTGACGGGGAAAAAAAGAGTAATGGGGTAAAGACACTCTTCTTACTTTGAACCTTGGTCTGTCTAGATATGATTAGAGTTACACAGCCAACTTATAACCATGTGAGGATCCTATCCAATGATAAGGCCACTTTATGAAGACCAAGAAAGCCAATGTGTCAGAAAGAAATAGAGATAGAGCCCTGATGGCACTCTCCCCGAAGCCTCCTAATTTTCAGACTTCTTATTCTATGAGATAAGAATGTCTTCAATTTGCAAGACATCCAAGTTGCAAACTTCTGTCACTTGCAGCCAAAGAAAGCACAACAGATACATTATCTATGTTTACATATTTCTTGAAAGCAAATTTAATGACCTCAGTCATCCAATGGGAAATGGTAGATAATGTTTGAGTTTTCTCACAACTTGGTATGACATTGAATAACAATTAAATTCTATGGAGTTAAAAATCTCATTATGTAGAAGACATTATTAAGGATCAAAGTGAAAATATGGTCTCTTAAGCATTAACTAGTAGACTTTGATATAACAGGTACTTTGTTTACTTTTCAATTTTCTGATAAGTGCTTAATCCTTTCTAAAAGCGAATACAGTAGAACCTCCATGGTTGACCACCTTCCCACATTGACCACCTCCTTAAGTTGACCTAATTTTCATAGGCCAGATGTGTACCATGTTCGTATCAGTGCAGGAGGCCTAATTCCTTATGTTGACCACCTTCATATGTTGACCAGTTTGTTACAATCCCTGGGATAGTTGACTTACAGAAGTTCCACTATGTAGAGACCAGTAAATATCTTTAGTTGAGTTTTTATATATCTATATCAAATTATTGAATACTTGTGTTGGAAGTTATTACTATCTTCCAAAAGTGACTTTTTAATAAGAATTATCCTATAAATAGAATAAAATAGACACTTTATTATCTAAAGGATTCTAGCATTAATTCAGATGCTATTTCTCTAAATTGCTATAGCTGCTTCCACATTGGAAGAATTGCCTCTATGTGAAATAATATTGGAGCTTGAAATATATTTTCAGTCAGATTTTTATGGGGAAAAAATGCTGAGAGAGGTCTAGGCTTTGTAAACCTATTTAGTGATTTTCAGATCGACCTCATTAAAGTGTCACCTTTCTATGATGAGCCATACTTGTCAAGGCCCACAAGACAATCTAAAGGCACATCATGGAGCCGGATTCATGTGTGCAAGAAGGAAAGTCAGAGTAGAGGCTGTTTCTCCATGGTGGAGTAATGTGTTACTCTGCTTCTCCATACCAGTTGTGATGTTATTCTTTTATGTACCCTTGAACTTTAGTGCAATAGCTTTACTTGATCCTTAAAATATCCAGACTTTAAACATTGTAGACTGATAATCATTTACTGTGTTACTCCAGGCTGGAAGCTGATGGAATACAAGGAAGGGAGTCTTCTATGAAGAGGAAGGTAGGAAGACTTGGGGATTTTTATTAGGAATCTTTATCTTGGCTGCATGACATTGGCACCCAGCATTGGGTTCTTCCTAGAGAGAGAAAAAGAGGAAAAGATAAGGACAACTTTTTAGAACGACAGAGAGAGAAAGAGAATGAACATCATCAAGTGGATATTCTTCAAATACAGTAAGGCTACTCATTTTGTATTTACTATTTAAATGGCACATGTCTGTCAAATCATTATTAGTTGTACTCATGGAACAAATAAAATAGATAGGGAGAGCTTCCTGTTTTGAAGCTCTGGGAAGGAAGAGCGACACTGTCAGAATTTTGTTTACGTCTCTCTTGTGAGGCAGCTGTGTGAGTTCCCGCTCTGGTGGTGTGTTCATTACACTGTGTCTGTTAGACAGGTCCTGGGTAGATGCAGCAGCTCTCCTCTCAAGCCTTTTTGGTCATCGGTGTCTATTGAACATAGGGAAACATTGCGGGATGGGTAATTTCCAAATTTGTCTTTTCGGGGAACTTTGTTAAGACATCGTATGAGGAAGTTCAAGGTATAAAGAGATGGTGGTGGAGCTCCCGTTTCTAGAACAGGCAGTGTGCAGAAGGGGTGGTAGCACATCACCCTCGCTTTTTAGAAGTCATTGTTAAACTCGTTCATACCAGTCAGACGTCAGTCAGCAAATATTTATCTAACAATTACATTGGCAGATGTGGCCATTGCCTGCCAGGAGCTTATGGTCTAGACTCGAGAGCAGGCACTAACTGCTTTTAGTATGTGAATGAATATATGTTTGCACTCTGAGGTCAATGCCCTAAAAGGGAGGAATGAGCTGCTAAGTGAGAATAATGGAGTTGGGTGGTTGGAAAACATTTTTCTGCAGCAGTGACATTAGGGCTGACCTCTAAAGGATGAGTCAGGGTTTCAGGCAGAGGACCCAATATATGTGAAGCCCCTGAGGGTGGACAAATTTGCTGGTATTAGGAGATGTGGGGTCAGAGAGGCTCAGCCCAGACTTCATTTCTGTACTTTGTGGCTTCCTTCAAGCTGCGTGTCTTCTCTGGCCTCATTGGTGAAATGTATTGCCCTGAGGATTAAAGATGTTCACATACAGCCATGCAGTGATTGTGCACAGTAGAAACAGTATCAGCAACAGCATTGTCATTGTTGTTTTACCTTTTTAGGAATCTTTTTCCTGTTGTTTCTTCATTAACCTAGTTGTGTTTCCTACTGGGTTAGGAGTGGGTGTTACATTTTGGGTAGTCAGAGTGTGAGATTTCCTGTACATTTGTAAAATTATTATAACAAACCAAAGTAGAATCACCTTTCCAGCTTTGTCGTGGCTGTCATTTCGCCATTGGGGGGCGGGGCGCTAATAGATGTGAACCTGGTACTCCAATCTGGAAATGGATTATCTTCCTGGAAGTTTTATGCCTTCTATTTCCTCAATCTTTACAGTAAGCCCGAGGATAACTTATTATTTCTGTGTTCTTGCCTTGGTGATACTAGGTCAAAATCAAAACCCATAAAGCTAAAAGAACACCAGATATGCATCTGGGAAATAGATACGCAGTTGGGAAATGCGATCTCAGAGTTTGAGAACTCCCTGCTTGACAGTGTAGGCCTGACTTGGTGGGAGGAGGGGCTTCAACTGGGGCAGTCACACTTGGGGCAAGTAAGCACTGTTCCAATGTAAGTCTCTGCTCTGGATTTCAACCTAGATCTTATAATGAGATAAAGAAGACCAGAGAGGGAGGAGACATCTCTGTCATTGCTCATTATATTGCACTTTTATTTTCTCAAAAAAAGTCCACTTGGGGATTAAAAAGTGTTCATGCTCTTTCACAGTGAAGCAATGAATTTATTTCCAAAAAATTGTAAGAAAATTGATTCAGTATGTTTCATACGTGACACTCTCTTAATTTTAAAACCAAGGAACTTTTTCTGATCTTATGAAACATTGTATGTTGTACTAATCATATAATGTGCTCCACCTTCTTAATTGTCAACCACTCTTGTCTCATTCTGAATATATTCATTTGGACATTGCTTGTCCAAGTGTTTCTGTTAACAAACAAAACAAAAACCAGAAACCTTGAAAGCTGTTATGATTATCTATCACGCCCATGTTACATTCATTGGTTCTTTGAACAAATATTTACTGAGCACTTACCATGTACCAGGCCCTGAGTAGGCTTCAAGGATGAAATATGAGCAAGATGCTGCTAACTCTGGTCTGTATCTTCAAAGCCTTAACAATTTGTCAGACAATGTCCTTTGAAGTAAAGATGTCCTATTGTTTTTTCTTTAACCATTAGTGTGAAGCATGCGCTATTTATGACAGTGTTCTGTTAGTGTTAAAAGAACAGAATGATGACCTACCATTTTTCTTTCTTCATAAGCTTTCAATAGCCCTTGTACAGTTCTAGATGTAAAAGAACACAGATACTTATTTATAATAGAAGCTATTTATTATAATCAAAGATACTTAACCCTATCTTTTATAAAGCATATTTTCTGGTTACACAGGAGATATATATATGTCTGTGTATGTATGTATATATGTGTACATGTATGTGTATAATTGTATATGTTTATAAACACACACACACATTGTAGAAATTTGAGAAATTATGGAAAAGCCCAAAGAATAAAGTTACATGGAATCCTACCTCCATGAGAAAGCTTATATTAATATTTTAGATTATACTCTTTCCTTAGTCTATATATAGGTGGTATATATATAGGTGTTGGGGGAGAGGTACTGTTTTTTATATTCCATCTAGGTGCTATTATGCTAACATTTTTTCCACTGAATTATCCCATTCATTCTTGTGGGTTGGGGGATGATATTATATCCAACTTATAGATAAAGGGACTTTAAAACTCAGAAAGGCTAAGTGACTTACCCATGGTCCTTTAGCTATTCAGTAGAAGAATTGGGATTGCACATTGATAATACTTTAAAAAACCCTTTTTTAAATCAAGGTTGTCATTATCTAGATTGTTCCACATATCTAGATGCCTGGCAGGATGTGGATAAAATGAAAAATTGACATTGTCCCTTGGGGAGAGTGCTTTGTAATACATGAAGACTTTTCTTTGATTTCTTTTGCTTAAGCCTTTTTTCAAAACGAGCCTTTCTGTAGAAGTTGTGAGTGAACTGGTCCAAGGATTTGCTTGAACCTTCTTGCAGAGTTCTGAAGGACATTTATTTTGACATCAGCTGGCACTGGCGGAGAGAAGGGGGTGCATTTCCGTGTGTGGGGTGCTGCACGCCCAGAGGAGTGCGTGCAGGGCGACCCATCTGCTCTGTCCCGGCTCGGACACAGCGCTGTGTCCTGTGAACGCTCTGGGACATGCACAGAGCCCCTCCTGAGCAGTATGCCTAAAAGCAGACTAAACTTACAGGCGTTGTTCACACAACCCAAATACCGAGGTCTGTGGTAAAAGTATTCTTCTTAGCACCTCGTCACAGTCATTTAGCAAAAGCAGCTATGAGGCTTTTCTTACAGCCCGAGCTGGAAAAGTGGAAGACCTTGGGCCTCACAAACACAGTCCAGTTTCATTGGCTCTGTTTTCAAAGCATTGGTTTATAATCGTCGTGCTTGTATTACCTTTCCTCCAAGGGGTAAATGCTGCCACACCCCCATCAAAGGAAGCGTGTAAAAGCAGGGTCAATCTCCTTGTGTTTTTGTGGATTAAAGTTTTCTCTTGAAAACTACAAAGGCTAATCTAAAAACCCTTCTCTAAACTATAAATAAGCCCATAAGACTTACTTAAGTGTCAATACATTAAATGCTTAATATATGCACAAAGACCAAAGTGGTTTTTTGCCTTGCTATGGTTCCCTTTTGAAATTCCACAGTCTCTCAGAGTAACAACTGCAAGGAGTCATGAGCACATGCTTTGTCTAGATGTCACCTCATCGCCAGGGCGTTGTGTCTTAGAGCGGGCCGTGCATAAAATCACTAACTCTGCACATGCCTCCAGCAGTTTAGAGTATTTACGATAGAGAAGAATAATGAGGTAAATTAGGATGGAGCTCTGGTTTGGGTTTTAAATTTCCTAGATTTTACAAGTCCAAGTCATTCGTTTGCCATCCTGACAAGGTTTAATATTCAAAATATGGGCTGGAAGCCCTTGTGAGGGCAATCAGCTATTAACTATGCTTTCATGTTTAAGTTTTAAAGAGTTTTAAAATACACTCATTAATTTGAATTGCTACTATTGCAGCATACATTTTTTTGAAAATTTGACTGCCTGAGCTGTGGAGCAGATAACCACAGGCAAAACCCCTTCCCTCGGATCTGCTGTACAGATTACGGGCCTCCGCTGCTCCTTTTCCTCTGTATAGGGAAGGGGGCTTTAGGAACTGTTCGACTTCTAGGAAGGGTGACATTTTTGTTCCTCTCAACGAAAGCGTTCTCCCTACCTTTAAAATTTTGTCTAAAATATCAATATCAAAAAGCAGTCTTCTACTTTTAAAAATAAACAGAAAAATAAAAGTTGTTTTTCAGAGTCATGAAATGTTGATACGAAAGATTTTATACTTTAAAAAAGAATTTAAATTCATTTTCAATTTTTTTCAGAGATAGGGTCTTGCTCTGTAACTCATGCTAGAGTACAGTGACATGAGTGTCATTCACTGCAGCCTCAAATGCCTAGGTTCGAATGATCCTTCCTCCTCAGCTTTACAAGAAGCTAGGACTATAGGCACACAGCACCACACTGGACTGTTTCTTTGTAAATATTCCATGGAGAGCAGGGCCTCACCACATATGCCTGGGCAGCACTTTAGTTGGCCTTGGCTTCTGGCCTCTTAAGCCGTCCTCCCATCTTGGCCTCCCAAAGTTCTAGGATTACTAAACGCGTGAGCCACTACGCCTGGCTGTGGAAGGAGATTGATTTTTCTTCACGTGGAGAAATATGAATTTCTTCTTTTCTGACTCTGGAGGCAGGCTTGGAATCATTTAGCAGTAATGGCCTGGCCAAGAGCTGGCTTCCCATCCTTGGCTGTTCAGTGTTGGCTCAATCCGGGCTCTCTGCAGCAGCTGCTGAGAGGTTAATGTTAGCCACGGCTCTGCTCCGGAAAGCAGATGAGTAATTCCACCTTCAGAGTGACCTGTTGGCACTCCCTCACACATCCTCCGTACAAACAACACATAGAGAACAGGGTATTTGTTGGCAAGGTATATTTCTGTGGGAGGTAAGGAGCAGCAGAAGAGGCAATAAAAAGAGACTTAGTTGAAAACTACAAATCTCAACATGGCAAGCAGTTCAGAGCACAGGAACGGGCCAAGAGGAGGGATCTTAAGTGCACAAACACATACCTAATCTCTAAGACCCTCCAGGTAGCAGCACAGTGGGGAAACGCCCTGGTGTGTTTCACGTTGCTCCTTCTCTCCACCGCACAGGGGACCCTCTTCTGGGTGTCACCTCAACCTGCCCTCCCACAATGTCACTCTGAGACCTCTCCTCAGTTTCCTTTCCCCACTTTTCATTTGTCTCCCTTTTCATGTTTAAGCCTCTAGCCTTAAAATATTAAACCTTGTCAGATGGCAAGTATAATACTATTTGATATGTTTGATTCTCTCTTAGTAAACCAGAAATCTTTCACTATGGAAACATCGTTCAATGGCATCTGGAAACATCTACCTAGGCTTTGCCTGTGCTGGTGGAGGTGAATGTTTACAGCCACTAAAGCAGATAGCAGCTTCTCTAGAATGTAGTCTTTTTGTTGAGAGAGAGAGAGAGACTGCTGTAGAGACCATAGGATTTTCCTTTTGCACTAGAAGAATTACTGTGCCCTTGTTTCTGCTGTGTGTGGAACTGATGTGCAGTACTGGGTCAGATGGGTTTTCCCTCCTCTAGAAATAGATGAATGGGAGACTGAACTATTTCTCTATCTAATTTAGTTTTTGGAGAATTGGTTATAGGATACTAGCCTACGGAATGGTTTTATAAACATCAGAAATAAGTTTTTTAAAAACTGCAAACATCTGGGCGGCGCCTGTGGCTCATCGAGTAGGGCGCCGGCCCCATATACTGAAGGTAGCGGGTTCAAACTCGGCCTTGGCTGAACTGCAAAAACAGAAAAATAGCCGGGTGTTGTGGCGGGTGCCTGTAGTCCCAGCTACTCGGGAGGCTGAGGCAAAAGAATCACCTAAAACCAGGAGTTGGAGGTTGCTGTGAGCTGTGTGATGCCTGGCACTCTACTGAGGATGATAAAGTGAGACTCTGTCTCTACAAACAAACAAACAAACAAAAAAAAACTGCAAAAATCATTCTATTCATCTAACATGATTGTCAAAGCATATTCATTAAATGCCAGGGAAAGTTGGCAATAGATAGATTTGCAAATTTTCTTACCCCAGCTGTGGAGTATATGTGGCTCATGTTAAAAACAAGTAAGCAAGCGTATATTAAAATTCAGTACTTGGTTAGAACTAGCTTTTTAAAATGAAAATCTGATTGTGACCTAACATGGCCTATAGATGTGGTCCCCAACCCCCTCACAGGAACTGGGCTGCACGGCAGGAGGTGACAGCAGTGAGCAAGGGAAGCAGCTTCATCTGTACTTGGAGCTGCTCCCCACTGCTCACCCCACTGCCTGAGCTCTGCCTGTCTGACAGCTCCATGCTGTCAGATCAACACCTGTGCTAGATTCTCCTAGGAGCATCAACCCTACTGTAAACTGCACGTGCAAGGAATCTAGAGTGCATGCTCCTTGTGCAAATCTAAGGCCTAAAGCTCGGAGGTGGAGGTGAAGTGATGCTAGTGCTGAGGAGCAGCTGCAACTACAGGATATCTTTAGTGGGGAGGTTTGACTGCAGAGACCATAATAAATCACTTGCTTGCAGACTTATATCCAAATCATCCTCCCTCCTCCCTGATCCATGGAAAAATTATCTTCCATGGAACTGGTCTCTAGTGCCAAAAAGGTTGCAGAATGCTGGCTATAGCACCTACATCACCCAGGCCCAGGCCGTACTCATATCTTGCCACTGCCACTTAATGTTCTCTGGTTCTGCCTCTACCTGCTGACCCCAAGCTCTTCTCTGCCCCAGACCCTTTACACATGCTGTTCCTTCTGCTGGTAAAGGTCTTCCCAGCATTTGTTATCTTAGAATTTGGTGAATTCTTACTCATTCTTTACAAGCAGGCCATCTTTTTTGAACCCCTACTTCTATCTAGGGTACCACATGACCTGTCTTAATTGCTTACGGTATTTCTTCCTTGAGGCCCTTGTCTCAAGCAGGAATGCATAGCTATCTGGATGGTTGTTTATCATTGTCTCTCTGGCTAGACTGTAAGTTATAAAAGCAAGGAAATCTGCTTTTTTGTCCATCACTGGGTCTTTAGCACCTAACACAAAACATGGTACTAAGTAAATATTTGCTGGCTGCATGGGTAGAAGAATGGATAGAAGGAAGAATGAATGACTAGAAGAGTACATGAGTGAAGAATGAATGAAAGAATGCAAGTGTTTAGGGTAGTAATTTAGAATATTCCTTTGGTTTCTACATAATTATCAATCTAAGTCCAATCAGCTTAATTAAATATTAGGATATAAACCCTTTCATCCCTAGAGGCTGTTCTGCCGGATTCCAGATGACTCTACCTGCTGGGAACCTGAAAATAAGATTTCTACCAAGAAGAGAGACCAGATGGGGATGCTACATTCCTGGAAATTTTCGTTTAACATATATCTGCCCTGTTTACTTTAGTCTTTGTCCATTCATAAGGTTAATCATTGAAGATAAAATATCTCCTTCGCATGTGTGTCACTTGTTACATTTCAGAATATAATGCTCCAACATTCTAAATATTAAGAACCTGCTCTTTTTTCAATGAATGTAACTATAAATGAGGATGTGGGGATGAATGGAATCTCACTGATAAGAGCATTAAATCTGGCATTGCTCACCTAAGGAAAACCGTGCAAAGCTCTACACCACTGACCCATGACATAGGTTTCACTGATTCTTTCCAAAATAGAGAACTTGCTTTGTCTTTATGTGATGAATGCACCGAGAGACTGTATTACAACATTTTGTCTGTACATCTATTGTGTCTCTACATCATTTTCTTTTATGAATAAGCCAGGGAAGAACGTTTGACTCTCATAAATCTTTTACAAGAACAATTCCAGCATAAGAAACCACAGATGTAACTGCCAGTTTTAAGTTTCTAACAAATTACTCTGCCAGCCCCACATGAGCTTCCAAGTTGAAAGCTTGCAAAGCTTGGAAATTTCATGGAGATTTCTGCATTTCAGCTCTGGAATGAAGCTTGCCAATTACAAAAGCACATTCTTATTTAAGCCTAAGCCATCATGTGCTGTTTAATATTTGCTAAATAATAACCTCATCTACTTTGGCCCTGTTCATTATCTTGCCCTTCTTTGCTTCCTTCTTCCTCAATGTCTCCGATTTTCCAACAAAATCTATGGTTTACTGGCTTGGAGGGTATCACAGACATAAACTCCGGATAGGAAATGTGACACTAATCACGGAGTCTCCCCTGAGGAAGTTAATTTTACTACTGTTAGCACCTTGCAAAGGCCGGGCTCACATCACCTTTGCTCAGTACCTTCACAGCCTCTGTAGTCTCGACGATGCTAGGTAACCTGAGTATTATTATTATTATTTATTTGTTTATCTTTTTTTTTTTTTTGCAGTTTTTGGCTGGGGCTCGATTTGAACCTGCCACCTCCGGCTTATGGGGCTGGCACCCTATTCCTTGGAGCCATAGGTGCTGCCCCTGAGTATTATTTTTTGTTGGGTAATTTATGATCATATTTTATGAAATGTGGGGATATGTACAAAATTGTTGCCTCTTAATATAGTGAGGAAATGGTGATTAGGAAGTTAGCATATTCAAGCCTGGTAGTGTTTTGGTATATAGTGTTTTTACTATATTACAGTAAATTTTATGGAACAATTTTGGTAAGTTTTAGGGTAAAATGGACCATTTTCCTTCCAGGCAATGATAAAGGAGTGGATGGTCACATACATACATACAGATATATGTGCACACACATGACTCAAGTCCAAGGCCTAGTGATAAAAGCAAGTATGAGGCCTACTCTTAAATGATTGCTCTTGACCTTGTAAAATCATACCTGGGGATGTTTTTCTGTCCCATTTTTTTTTTTTTATTATTTTTTATTGAGTCATAGCGGTGTACAATAATTCAGTCATGGGGTACAGTGTGCGGGCTTCACATACAATCGGAGATATTTTTATCAACCTGATTGATACAGCATTCATGATATTTTCTCATTTGCTATGCGAAAACATTTTTGATCCGTATTTAGAAGTTTTCTCCTGACCCGGAGAGAGGATAAAAGGTGAGATCACACTTGTGGTGCATACTTGAAGGGTCTGTCCCATATTTTTATTTTTAAGATTTAAAAGTGGATTTCTACTTTACTTCATTAAATTTTGAAACATTGTAATTTGGAACTAAATAAAAATTCAGAATTTGGAATAATCTTATTTTGGTACCATTTTAGGTTCCTTTTATGTGCATTTTTTTTCTATTGACTCGGAAGTCCTTAAAAAGTCTTAAACTTCAAAATTTTAGATTACATAATACAGTCACAAGTGTAAAGTTTAAGAGATATAAAATAGCACATAAATAGTATCTGTATCTATTCCTTTGTGGACCTCTTGCTACCCATTTGACCTCGGATTAACTATTGTTGAGATTTATATATCTTTCCAGAGTTGGTTTATTCTTATGTAAGCTCACACGTACAGTACATTCCATAAACATGTGTATATATGTTCGTGTCTATGTGTGTGTGTGTGCTGTGTATTTTTTAAATGCAAGCAGTAGCATATCATACATCCTACATTTCCCTTTAGAGTATTTTTTAATCCTTTCTTTAACCTGGATCATATATTTCTGTTTACAATGACTTTCCATTTGTGGGTTCATGTGAATGTTTGTTGCTAGTCTATTCAATTACTATAGTATGTAACTCACATAATCTGTAAAATGATATTATGGGCTAAGCCACATGCAGTATTTTGTTTTTTTCATTTAAAAAATAAATAAAAATTTGGCTTCTGTCTATTAAGAGTCACAGGGTCTCTGATTATCCTGATTTCTAGCTTCAGCTTCAGACAGGCTGGGTGACCATAAACTACTTCAGTAAACTGCCTATAGAAATCTGGCAAAGAAACAAAAAATACCTACATTTATTTCTTGTTATACTCCACCTATGTAAATCTCCTTGTATGTTTACTTCTTATCTGTCTACCCGACTGATTTTTCAGGTTAACTCATTCATTCTTCTCACTAACTTCCTACTCTCAACTTTAGAAATTCCTGAGCTCTCTGTTTATGTGGTTAGAATATGCATCATAACTATTTTATGTTAGTAGTCAATGTCTTTGCTACTCTTTTTTTGCATATTTAGCATGTGTACACATTACTTACTAACTTGTCCTTGTTGAACCAGGAAATCCCAGTGATGGCAGATGTGTTTTTCGTTGTGGTTCTCCTTTTTATTTCTTTAACATAGAAATTAAACAAATACTATGTCATCACCTTAGTTTAAAAAAAAAAAAAAACTTCAAATTGAACTGGAACATGATTCTACCTGTTAATAATGGCAGTTGTCTATGACTCAAACTCTTTTGCAGTGAGGTTTTAGTGTCCTATCTTTAGAGGGAAATTCTTCAATTTTTTAGCTTAGCAAATTAAAATTCTGTTCTTCTCAAGGTAGGGGATGGTAGGAAAAGAAGAAAGAACCATGACTGAGTATTATTTAGTCTTGATGAACTCTAAACAGTTGCATTTAACTAATTGTGTGACATTAGACACTTAATACAGCATCCCTGATAGTGCCATTATCAGCCACTGAGCACAAGTCTTTGTGAAATCCTTTGATGGTTAATATCAAGTAGGTTGTCTTTCATGTAACCTTTTGTGTACCATTGATGTCTCATTTTTACTGAACTCATACCATTTATTTGCTTCTGCCACAAACCATGGTAACCTCATTTTATTCCCATGTAAAGTGGTAGTAGTACTAACTCTTTCCCTGTATGTCACAGAATTGCTGAGGGGATCAAACAAGGGTAATATATGTGGGATTGCCCATGTAAACTACAAAGTACTCTGCAGATATGAAATATTAGTGTGCCATTTCCTTACACATGGACTGGAACTAAGCTCTCACTGCATCATGTGAAAGAATCTTGTTTCCTCAACCAGGATCAGGTCCGGTGTCCCCAGAGAAGGAGAGATTATGCTGAACGCAGTGTACATGATGCATTTGGTACTCACTGAAATGAATTTGTCTGAAGTTGGTGGTGTCAATATCATTTGAAAACAAGTTCCACTTCTTTGTCTCTAATAAATCATTCTTTTTATATTTCAAGGAGATCAGCTTGTGGTCATTCTGGTTGAGGCTATGCAGAATAAAGTACATTAGCAATTTCAAAATCTCCCATAACAGAAATGCTTTGACTCACTAAGTGGCATCTTATTTTTCAGTTGAAAAATGATTGAGCTTTCATGCACAGGATCTAAAGATCAACAAAAGGCTGTTCAATGTTGACTTTGTCGTTTACTTGGCAGTGGATGGAGGAAGAGCAAGTTACAGTGCAGTGAGTCAAGGACCAGCCATGAACTACATGCAGCAGTCTGACTTACAATTTTGGGGTACATTAATGTTCAATGGTGGATTTACAAAAGCACAAAGAATGGACATTTTATGGAGCGTATAAATTCCCTAAAGAGACATAACTAAGATAGGCCTAAAGCTGGTAATTTAGGATAATGTAAAATATTTTATTTTATCTTTATTTTCTGAATATTTCAACCTAGTGATTCCATTTCGGAGTAGTCCAAGTTTATAGTATTTTCTTCTCATCGAAAAATGTCATGATTAGCTCACATATGAATGTTAGAGAATATATTTTACCCAAGTCTTTTTAGAGTAAGGTAAGTCAAGGTTTGACATTGAGTTAAAATTGTGAGTTACTGAATATTAAAATAGCTTGCAGAATATCAGAGAATATATTTGATTTTTATTGTTGATTTTACTGAATAAATAACCTAATAAATACATAGAAAATATAATAAAAATACAGATGAGTGAAGTTGTATAATAATCAATATCCTTTTATTCAGTGAATACTTATTGAATATGAATAATATTCAATATTGTTCAATAGTCATATTGTGTGGAAATTGGAGGCCCAGCCCTGGGGCAGAACACCCATTCAGAAGGGAGGTACAGAGCCCCAAATAATAATATGCAATTTTCAATAAAATGATAGCTTCAAAGTATAAATTCATATTCAATAAGTATTCACTGAATAAAAGGATATTGATTATTATACATTTTGCATATATAGATTACCTAATATGTTTTAAGCCATCTACTCTTAATTATAAATGAGTTAAAGGAGAAAATCAGAAATATATGAGAGGAATAGTTTAAGAGTAAAGAGAATAGTCAAAACACAAATATTTGGGATTAAGGAATTAAACAAGGTTCTATAAGATAAATTTAAAGTGCTTAATTGAATAATTGTATTTTATGAATCCAATCTATGGGGTTTAGTGATGGCACTGAAAAAAATTCCAATGCTTTTGAAAATTCGACTTTTTAGAAGTTATTTTTTCAACTTTCCCCCCTGATTTATGGCCAGATACTTTGATGAAATCTTCCATTAGACAGATACTTATTAACATTACTTCCTTCTTGATTTTTCTAATTTTTCTTTTTTTTTTAAGTCATATACACATAGATCATGAATGATTTTCCTAATTTCCTTACATTTAGTATAATTTTATCCCTTTGGTTGTTGAAAAGAGATGATTTTTCATGGTGTATTATGCCAAGAAAAATTGACTTTATTAAATAAACTTGAATAACATGAGGTATCTTACTGTATAATTTTTCATATTTAAGAAAAAAATGGTATGTACACCCTTTTCTTTTGTTACCTAATAGTTACCTAATAGTTAACTAAGGGCAGCCTTTCATAAGCAGGAGGAAAATCCTGTGCAGTGAATAACTTAACTATTTTCTCAGTTTTCTAGACATGTTTGTGAAATGTTGATTTTTAGTTCTAAAAGAGTCCACAGAACCATAAGTGTTCACAACAGATGTAACTCAATGTTCTTTTCTGTTCATGAAGCAAAGGCGGAGAAAGGGCACTCTCACTGGGGTGTGTCAGAATGGTGGGGAGCCTATCGCTTAGGAAGGGACAGTGATGTTCAGTTATTGTGCCATAAAGGAGAGCTGCTAGGTTATCACAGGCAGCATACTTTGATTTTGTTCATTTATTTATTTATTTTTGCATTAATGTATATAGGATCTATGTGTTTATGACTTAAAAAAATTAAAAGCCACAGGAAGATAGAAGCACCTTGAAAAAATAAATTATTTTTGTATCTTGGAAAAAAAATATTAAAAGCAGAATCATCTTCTGCATGAAGGTCTTTGGGCTGAGCGAGTTGGCTGTCACCACACTGTCTTTCTCACAGCTTCTGCCTGTGCTCTTGTGGGGATTTTGGGCTCTGTATTTCCTTTCTGAGTGGCTGTTCTGCACCAGGGCCACGCCTCCAATTTCCATGCAGGTTCAAAGGCAACAATCACAGGACTAACGCCCCACCCTCTTTGTCACCCTTCTCTTCTCCCATTTATGGCATCGTATATGTTGTTATGAATCCCTTTCCATATGGAATCCCACTTTCTAAACGAGTAAGCTGGAGATCTGGGAAGTGTACTGAGCTGTCCCAAGCCTTCCCCTGGGAGTGTGCAGCTGGATGGGGCTCTTTATTCAAAAGAGCAAAGAAGAAGGGCATGAGTGTCAGGGGATGCATAGTAGAATGATCAATATACTCTGTGGGGACATGCAGGGAGAAATCTGCAAGACTTTAATCTCCTTCATCTCAGAGGACTCAGCTTCTCCAGTTATAAGCTCACAGTAGCTTTCTGGAACCACTTGGAATTTGAGAAGTCGGGTTTAGATGGGCTTTCTGGCTGTTTCTTTTACTGTTCACAATTTAGAAGTTTAATTTCATCAGAATTAATTTCAAAAGGCTTAAAGGTAGAAGCAAAAAGTAAAAGTCCTATTACTTCTTTCTTGAATCCGTAGTTTCTATATTCACTTTTAAGAATCCAATAGATTAACACAGATACATGTGATCTTCACAAGTACAGGCTGTCTTTCTTTTTTATATGCGTTATAGCAAAAGCCTAATACTGTGAGCATTTGTGAACAAATGAACTGATAAAAGAATTTTTACATGTAGCTGAAATTAATGATTATGACTAGATTTCTAAGAAATCCTTTGACTTTTTTACTTCATTTAATGTGTAGGGGATAGTAAATGTTTAATTAAAAATTATATATATATAATATATTATATTTATTATATTATATATATATAATATTTCTAAGAAAGCTTTATAGACATTAAGTATGCCAACATTTTCTGGAGATGTCCCTGAGTGAAGACGTTGGAATAAAATATCAAGTATGATTGTGGCTCCTTTCTAAGAATCTCACACTGGCATTTAAAGGTTGATTCAAAAAGGCACTATTAGCTGGAGGGTTTTTATTTTGAGGGGCTCTGAATAAATCTGGGAACAAAGAAAGGGTTGAAAAGGTATGGATTTTTATTAAATATGTTTGAAGCAATTCAGTACCTTGGGGAAAAACAGCTTCAACCTCCAAGAGCTTCTCTGCAGCTGGGAAAGTAAATTCATATAAAACTTTTTTTCATGGCTAACTCCAAAACATGAAGGCTGGCTCTATGTACTATACTGATTCATGTCTTACCCAGAGGGACAGATTCGCATCTCTGTTGGGCTGTACGTGCAAGGATTTCCTGTACACAATGAAGGAATAAGCTATTGACTTTGCTGGCAATTTCTAGGCAGCGTAAGGAGACTGCACGTCTTTAAGGACTTAGGTTTTCATCTTTATTAAGCATGGGTTAACTCATGGCATTTCATCATTCCTTCTTTGAAGTTCAGTCATTTGAATGCCTTTTTATAATTATTGCCATTTTCATGACCATGATAATTTAGATATGTCATTAAATCAGCTTACTTTCGTGATTTAATTACTTTAAAAATGAACTTTATGTCACTACCATAAATGGAGAGTGGTACCACCAGCCATAGATAAGAAGTAACTGTAAAAGTAAAAATGAAGGAAACAAAATATTCTTTAAATTCTAGCTTGCTACTGCTGTCTTCCCAAGTCTCTGTATTGGAGCCCTGTGCACTGTGTTAAATGGGGTATTTTCAAGCGTTAGAAAGGAGTTAAAGAATAGTACCACCACAATGACCCATTCTCTTTCATTTGATTTCGAGAGATGAGAAAAGAAATAGAAATAAGCTTGTGAGTATGTAATGTGATATTATGTGGTACAGTGTCACTATGTTCTTTCAAACCATCTTTTATACTCCCCTAAAGAATTTGATTGCACCTCAAATCCTAGGTGCAGTCAATCATGAGGAATCCCAAGTTTTGGGAAACATTTTCCTATAATGAAGTAAGGATTCTGACACAGAAACTGAAATGGCAATGATAAAATTATATGATAATTTTCTCACATTACCGGGATGCTATCATTACAGTGTAAGTAACTTTGAATTATATAAATAGTTACAAACATTCAAATAATGTAGATCAAGGAGTAGAGTTATTTAAATTTAATTAACTTTAAGGTAGCTTTAAAATATCTAAAATAATCTTATTTTTATGATTTTATGTCTTTACTCATCCATTCCGAAAATATAAATTTATATAACATATGCAGAATGCATGTGATTATCAGAAGATTGGCTCTTTACTGAAATATGGTTTCTACATTTTTAGATAATTAACAACTGCTATTCTCATTAGAAATAAAATACCAAATATTTTCTTGGTATTTGTTGCCTTAATTTCTACATTTCAAAGCAATTCCTAGGGAAATTTTGAAAAACGTTATGACTGTGAGGTCCTAATAAAGATAGTAGCAGTGGGTTCAGTGGACAAACTGTTAGAAATCAAAGTGGTTGGGCCAGGTGTGATGGCTTATGCCTGTAATCCCAGCACTTTGGGAGAAATCAAAGTGATTAAGGGTTAGCCAGACTCTTTGGATTCTGATCCAGCCTCTACTATTTACTAACCATGTAAATTTCAAAAAGTTACTCAGTCTTTTGTGCCTATATTCTCATTGGTAATAATAGAATTGTTATTGTCATAATAACACAAATGGTGCCTCCCTCATTTGCTTTACTTACTTAAAGAGTTAATAGGTATAGTGGATGGAACAATACCTGGCATGCAGTAAACGTTCCAAAATATTGGCTGACATGGAGTAGCCTTCTTCCTCCTCGATACCGCCTCATCCTGGAGGTTTTTTCCTTTTGTTCATTTGGTTTTTGCTCTAGTATGAGATGAGAAATATGAAAGCGTAGAATACCACACAGTACACTGAAACCATAACCATTGTGCTGTTGTTGTCTCATCTTGTGAGTAGTAGGCAATTCAGATTTAATACGAAAAATTCCAGCTTTTGAGATTTACCATCAGGCTAATTGATATTCCAGTTGTCTTGAGGGTGTTCCATAATATGATGGGCTTTATTCACAGGCAGGATGGAGGAGCAGAGTGGTGCTCGGCACCGAGAGCTGTCAGCAGCCCTGGGCTTTGCAACAACCACAGAACATGGGAGCTCCGAGTCTCCTGTGGAAGCAGTGCTTAAAAGCTTATAAAATATGACCTATGGAGGAAGGCTGAAGAAATCTGGATTGTTTATTCTGGAGGAGAGAAGACTTAAGGGTGATTTAATGCTGTTATTGAAGCATAGAAGAGGGTTCTTTTCTAGGGCCTTGTGGTAAGCTCTTCTGTAGCTCTCCTGAGATCCAAATAGAGTAAAGTGGGGGGTTAGCAGGGCAGCCCAGGGGATTTAGAGTGGTAGGAAAAGCTACTCATCAGAAAGGTTTTTGTTTTCTTTTTAAACAATTTGAAAGAGAGAGTAAGTTAGTTTTTTGGGAGGTTTTAATAACAAGAGTGGCCATCTGAAGTGGTTTGGTCTGGTCCTGCTTTAAGGAATGGTGGCAGGATGTATTGACTACCAAGGTACCTTCTGCAGATCAGTAAGGGGCTGGCCCACCTGACTGCCAGAAATAGTCTCTTTGTTAAGATAGCCTCTCTCCCCATCAGTAAGAATGTAAGTATAGTTGGCCCTCTGGATCTTTCGGTTCTGAATCTGTGGATTCAATCAACCAAGGATCAAAAATATTCAATAAGAAAAACAGTTAAAAAAAATACAAATCAAAAATCAGTATCATCTAACAATTTACATAACATTTACGTTGTATTAGGTGTTGCAAGTAATCTAGAGATGATTTAAAATATATGGGAATATGTGTGTAAATACCATTTCATTTTAAGTGTGGGTCACTATAAAAGTTTTGAGACAGACTGTGTTATGCTCCATTATTTATCTTTGGTTGAAACCAAAGATTCATGCTCCATTATTTTAAGATTTACCATTCTAAGGTAAATTGTCTACACTTGTCTCTCAATAAGTGACAATTTCTTGTTACTTGTAAGAAACATAATCAACAGCGAACTTCCTGAGTCACTTGTGCAAGTTTCAACTTGGTTGGTTTATCGCTGTTGCTGGGAGGGCTTCGTTTATTTCCATCTATGTGGATTTTATTTCTTAATTTTTATGTATGTCAAAACTTTCATAATAGCTCATGTAATAAGGGACTTGAGCATTCATAAATTTGGTATCTGCAAGAATCCTAGAACCAATTCTTATGGTTATCGAGAGACAAGTGTAGACAATTCACCTCAGAATGGTAACTCTTAGGAGGAAACCAGGTTTATTAAGTAGACACACAAACCTCTTAGTCCTGGTGACTAAAGTTCTCCGCTTAAACCATGACTATACTATTGTCTATACTATTCAATTTTGTATTCTTTTAATGGGGCTGCAACCCATTTTAACTTGATTTCAAAACCACTTTATGGGTCCTAATTGAGTTTTAAGACATTAGTAGACAAGCTTATAACTAATCTGGACTTCAGGTACTAAGATGTTTTGTTTTTAAAATACAGTGATATGCTTGGATTTGTCTTTAGAATCTGCCGGTAAGTTGGAAGGTGGATTAAGGAGAAATGAGGTAATGCCCCCAGTGAAGGTGTAGAGTTGAAATCACTGTGATAGTCCATGAGAAAGATCAGGAGTTCTCTAAACTATGGCCATGACATTGGTGGTGAACAGAAGAGAATCAATGCAAAGCTAGTGTAGAGAAGGGGGAAATGCTGTTTAGAAGGTATGTTAGGGATTTGGTGAGAGATTGGTGGGGGGAGAAGACAGCATCATAGTCTTTAGTTGAATCTTTGGTTTCAGAGCTAATTTTGGGGAGGTTAGGAATTCTTGAGATCTAGAGTAAAGGATCATCAGTGTTTAGCTTAGATGAGAGGCTACATATATATTTGGGATAATCAGTGACGAAGTATGGGATAAAAAGAGAGTAGTGAAGAGGGCTGAATTCTGAGAAATATGAGCATTCATAGAGTCAGAGGGCCTTTGGTCTACGTAGCCAAAGGGCAGGCAACTGCAAGTTGGTTGGCAATTAACAGAAAGGGAATAAATAGAGAAGATAGATTCTTAAATAGTTTTTATAGAATTTCAATTGGGGAGGGGATGTCAAATTGAGGCAATGAGAGAGAGAGAGGGAATAGGACTTCATGAATCAATGAATGAATGGTAGAAAGGGGAAGATGCAAATTGGAGGCAGTATTTTGGCTGATAATTTTTGTTTTTCATTTTAAGAAGTAAAAAAATTGAGTATCCTTATAAACTTGAGCTAAAATGACCCAGCCGTGAGGGAGAATTTAAAGATACAATCAGGGGAGAGGATAATAAAGCAAAGTCCCTCAGGAGATAGAGGGGTCCTGTAGCTAGACCAGAAGCCACAGAATGGCTGGGTAAAGAGCACAGGGAGCAGAGAGTGGGGATAATGTGTGATGGGTTGCTGAACAGCATTGTGAGAACTCACCCCGACCCTGGGGATCAAATGCTAGGGATGGTCAGCTTGGTGGCATCTGATATATGGGATGTGTCACTCTCTAGCAGCTCTTCGCAGCCCAGATCTAGGGGCAGAGAGGAAAGGTGGTGGGTTGGTTTAAGAACAGGCTCATGCTAGAGCAGAATAACCAGAGCTAGACAGGGCAGGGAGGAAAAGAAAGTAGGAAGAAGTAAGAGGGGTCAGAAGAGTGAGGGTCTTAATCTTAACATCAAACATATTTGGAGGAAGAAAGTGGAAGAGAAAGTAGTCGTAGTCACGGTTTGTGTTGAGATCAGTTTTCTGAGGCAGAGCCATTGTGGGGAATGGTATATACCCAAGCAATGAGTTTCATGAAAGCTAGTGAACAGGATTGAGAACTATAATATTTTGTTGCTGTCGGATATTTTCAGGTTCACAATAGTTAAAGGCTTAGTCACTTCAGAGAATATCTATGTAGCCATCATAACATTTGTTTGGATAACAAAGGACAAGTGTGTGTGCATGCGTGTATTCCTCATTCTGTCAAGACACTTAGCACAACAGAGATTCCTGCTTCGTGCAAAGGGATCTCCACGGTGAAGGCACAGTGGAGTGAACTGTAGTTTAGGATTCAGTTAAAAGTTCAGTAAATGGTTATTTGTCCAAATTCTCAAATGTGAATTATTTGAATATGATATAAATGCAAGGAATGCAAATATACTCAGAGGGCAGGCAGCAGGGAGAAACCTAGTGGCAGGTACAGGTGAGGTGACATTTGTAAATGGCTCTGTTTTTATCCATGTATTTGGCACAGCACAAGTGAAGCACACAAAGGGAGTGTGTCCTGTCCAGAGGTTTTTCTGTGTGAGGCATCTCCTCAAGAGAAGTATAATAGTAGGTAACTACTGTAAGCACGGGCCCATGTGCTCAGAGTATGACCTGTGAATTTTCTGATGCACTGTGTGTTCTAGGGCGATTCAATTAGGGGGACTTGGAAGTCAGTGCTGGAGAAATCTTGTGTGGAGTGCTGAACAATGAGATTCATCAGCCATACTGCCTACGTGCTGGATAGAACATGATCCTCAACTTAACCTCCTTTTGAGAACAGAGTCTTGAGTTCTTTAATATAGAAGTAGCATAACAGTTCCAAGCCCTTGACAGTGCCAGAAACTTCCTTAAGGCTCTTAGCTTTTCTGGCACCTGTTAGAAGGAGAACATTGCCTTTCATAGGGCCAAGCTTACATGTTCCGGGTGGTCCAAGAGCCATGGGCCATGGGGATCTCACTTTTGGACTGTATTTGTCATTTTTGTTATTTTTTTAGGAAAATGATAGTTGCAAAACCAAAAAACAGGCTGATTGAAGGCCTGAGTATTTTTCATTACTTTCAGTGGCAATTGACAGTATATTTGTGTTTCTTACTACTGTTATGTAAATCCTGATTTCAAGTGATGGTCACACTGCTGCTTATGCAACAGGCAGGAATAAGACAAAGGTGGCCTTCAAATGGGCTCCCCTAGCCTGGAGAGTGCTACTTGTTCTGGAGTCTCTGATCATTTGCTCACATCTTCTAGAATTTCCTGGATTTATATTTAAGGAACTAAGCACTTTGAAATCAGCACTTTGCTAGTATACTGTGTGAGGTGTGTGGAACTCCTGATAGTGTGTTTTATGTTTTTGCTTTGTTTTTGAAGTTGGGAATTTTCAACTTATGAATAATGTACCTTAAACATGGATATGGCTAGAGATTGAACATCACAGATCTCCCAGAGACAACATTGTGTAGACAGAAAGAAAACCTTGAACCACCTGCACTTTTTTGTTCAAACATGTATGTACGACCCGGTTTTCTTTGAACTGACAGCTACTAGGTTGACAATTTTCGCTGCTCCTGGAGGATGATGAAAAGCACACTTCCCCACTTCACACGAGCAGGAACTGGCTTGCAAAACGATTCTCTGACTTAGATAACATCTTTCGTCTTTTCCAACAATGAGATGTTTTTCTTTCCTTGTAAAGATTGTAGCTGCTGTCCATTTGCAGCTTGGAGGCAACATGAAGGGTATTTTATGTACTGTTCAGTCCAGTGTTTCTTGCCTATTTAGGAAGTGAGACAGTGAAGGTGATCTGTAGACAGTTTCTTTGGGGGTAGATGAATGAATGAGTTGTCATTATACTGTTATCTTCAGCAGTGGAGCTCACTGAGGTTCATGATGTTATATGCAGCACAGACCAGGCTCACCATGCCCGCTGCCTGTTTTCCTTTCTTCCAAGTTCCTATATGATATGGAATTATTAAATCTGCTCTCTGTCACCTCTTCAAAGTAGGCCCCCAAAGTCCATGACATCCTGAAATCCATACCTTGAATTGCGTGCCCTGTGAGAGAAGGCTGTGTGGAGCTGGGTGATTTGGCCTATGGACACCCAGCTGGATGAACATTTACATTTCAACTGGTTTTGCTGGTTTCTACTTGATCACATGAACTCCCATGAAGAGCTACTGTATAAATAAAGCTGGAAGCATTAAAGACCTCGAGGGGTCATGTGTTATTGTCACTCATACTTTATACATTGGCAGAAGAAATTACGTTCCAGGGTGGCACATACAATTGGGAGGTGGCTAAATCCCTCTGGTTGGGGTCCATTTGGCATATGTATAGTAACAAAATGTCTCTAAAGAATCAGGAAACATTCTTTCTTGGGTGAAAATTTGTGAATGCTTTCACCTAAAAACTACATCCTATTGCCGACACTTTAAAGACATGCATGCATTTTTGAATGGAGCATGTCCATTCATGGAGCTGTACTAAGATACAAGACAACATGTTGTATTTGAGGGAGCCAGGGCAAGGAATTAAAAATAATTGGCTTCAATTTCTACTAAGCTATGACCTTGTGAACATCCCAAATCACTTGGCTTTTAGGGTCTTGGCCATGTTATTTTCTAAATATGATAGTCTTAGTTTTAACTTGAAGATAAACTTAAGAAATGGGAATTCTACATTAGAATTCTCAAGCCTGAGTTTAGGCCAGTTTTCCAAATGGTGGCTACTAGACTATTTGATGCTTTGCTTGTAAAACTCTGAATTTATTGCATAAAAGAGAGAGGGGACATGTGAAGAAGTAGGCTTTTTTATTTTTCAGCTTTGTGGTCTAATATTTTGATTCATCTCTCATTTCTTAGAGTGTCTCAGAATTCCTTAAACTTTGAACACTGGGGACATGAGATAAAAATCAAGGCCCTCTTCTCTGGTGCAGGTCTAAGATGCCCACCAGTGGACCAAGCTCACATCTGCCCTAATGAGAAGCAACTCAGGATTTCCTTTGCCTTAATCAACATCTTTCTGTGCTTCTGCGGTTATTTTGTTTTATAAAACTACGAATGTTAGGAGAAGAGCAGTGGCTCACACCTGCAATCTTAGCACTCTGGGAGGTTGATGCAGGAGGATTGCTTGAAGCCAGGAGTTTGAGACCAGCCTGAAAAGGAGTGAGAATCTGTCTCTATAAAAAGCAGAAAAATTAGCCAGGCATGATAGTAGGAACCTGTACTCCCAGCTGCTTGGGAGGCTGAGGCAGGAGGACTGCTTGAAGCCAGGAATGTGAGGCTGCTGTGAGCTATGATGTTGCCAGTGCACTCTAGCCTGGGCAATAGAGTGAGACCCTGTCTCAGAAAGAAAGCAAAACTATGAATGCAATGCAGGAAGCATCATTCAGATGTCTGTGTGCCGCCAAAAGGTGAGGGACAAAGGATGAAGATGCCAGCACATGCATGTGACCTGAGCAGAGGGACAAAGAAGACATTGTCTACTCTCAGGTGGCCATGGGGGAAAGGGCTCACTCCTCCCTGGCCATTTTTTATTTGGCAAATTTATTCATTTCACTACTTTGTATTTTTCATCATTGGAGAAACACTCTTGTCAGCCAGGCAGAACCGATTTCTTTGCAATGAATACACGTTCCTTCTCCCCTCCCCTCCCCTCTCTTCTTCCCTTTCTTCCATCTATCCTTGATAAAAGTTCCGTGGGAGGGACAAACTACTCTCCTCTGAGCCCTGATACAAATTTCTTTGCTATAGTGGTAACTGAAATTTGTATTATTTTCTATTTGTTTCTTCAGTTGAATCATTTTTGTTTCAAGTATATTTTTAAAATCACAAATGGGGTTTTGTTATCCCAGGTTGAAACATCTATTCTTATAGCTTCAGATTTCGACAAGCAATTCAAGACCGTGCTTTCCAAATCCAGCTGTCTTTGCTGTTTTTCAGACTTGTGGGAGGTAGTACTTAAACTGTTCCATTCTAAATGTACAAACTTTAAATAACTATTATATACCTGTTGGCAAGAGAGTTCTCTGAAAAGTCACTCCAAATATAAAGAATGATTTTGATCTAAAAATCAGCAGTGAGGAAGAAATTTTAAAACCTATCGATCATTTATTAAAAAAAAACAACAGAACCAGTGCTCTCTGCTACATAAGAGAACATGTAAAATTCATCTAAATTATTTGCATAGACTTCGGTAATATTTTATTCCCTGCACAGACCTCAATTCTACTTAAAGATCTTTTATGCAAAATAACTGTGAGGATTGACTGCATTAAAATCTCAGGTGTTAATACAGCCCTAAATGTGGTGTTGTATCAGAGAGGAATAGGTTACTTCTGTTTTGTTTTTTTTGAGACAGAGCCTCAAGCTGTCACCCTGGATAGAGTGCTGTGGCATCACAGCTCACAGCAACCTCCAATTCCTGGGCTCAAGCGAGTCTCCTGCCTCTGCCTCCCAAGTAGCTCGGACTACAGGCGCCCACCACAATGCCTGGCCATTTTTTGATTGCAGCCTTCATTGTTGTTTGGCAGGCCCAGGCTGGATTCGAACCCTCCAACTCAGGTGTACGTGGCTGACGCCTTAGCCCGTTGAGCCACAGGTGCCAAGCTGAATAGGTTACTTCTGAAGAAAAAAAGCTGCCTTAGTAACTTCCCTCAAATGCTTATTTTCAGTAGTTAATGGGAATATTTTTTAAACTACCTTTGGGTATTACGTATTATACTGCTTAACAAACAAAAAGGAATGCAAAACTTTGTTTCCTTTTTAAGGGAATTTTCCACCTTTACTTTTTTTTTTAATTATTAAATCATAGCTGTGTACATTAATGCAATCATAGGGTACAATGTACTGGTTTTATATACAATTTGAAATATTTTCATTGAACTGGTTAACATAGCTTTGTGGCATTTTCTTAGTTATTGTGTTCAGACATTTATATTCTACATTTAGTAAGTTTTACCTATACCTTCTAAGATGCACTGTAGGTGTGGACCTAACAATTACTTTTTTTTTTTTGAGACAGAGCCTCAAGCTGTCACCTTGGATAGAGTGCTGTGGCATCACAGCTCACAGCAACCTCCAATTCCTGGGCTCAAGCAAGTCTCCTGCCTCCGCTTCCCAAGTAGCTGGGACCACAGGCGCCCACCACAATGCCCGGCCATTTTTTGGTTGCAGCCGTCATTGTTGTTTGGTGGGCCCGGGCTGGATTCGAACCTGCCAGCTCAGGTGTACGTGGCTGGCGCCTTAGCCTGTTGAGCCACAGGCGCCGAACCCCAACAATTACTTTTAAGATTATAACTTATTCTTCTCTTTCAGTTATTCTTTTTTGACTATGTCAGTCAATATTTAAATTTTTTAAATTCTATATTTTAATGTAGAAAACAGAGCATCATTTTCAAGTTGCACTGTTAGACTATAACAAAATAAGACATGAAAATTGTGGGCTATCTAAGGACAGGTAGGTATTCTCTCTGTTTTGAAGGGGAGGAAGCTTTTAACACATGAGCAGCTGAGAACTCCATTCCTCTGGAGCGTGTTCAAACTCAGAATGATTCCATTTAATAAGTCCATATGTTATCCTTAAAAAATCAAAGTTTGGTCACCAGGTAGTACTCAACTAAAGTATTCCCCTGTGCCTCTAAACAGCAGAGCAACTCTAATCAGCCGCTTTTCTCCCCATGAACACAAGGAAGTGGTTGGGGCTGAAGTTTCAGCTTCTAAAACATTGCTATATTTGCTCCAAGTTGTAGGTCTATGTATTTCCTTCTCCAATACTTCCCTCATTTAAAAGTTTATTTCCAAACATGTCCACATACCCATACACACGCTGTCAAGTGAGATACTTTTTTGTGTGTTTGATGATAAATTATGAGGATCACGAACTAGGTGTGTATGGGATTTCAAAGATACTTTGTAATCATAGAGTTGCTTGGGTCTTTATTCAGAAGCCTAAAATCGAATTATACAACCAAGTATTACCTTTCCCAAAGCAGTTTGTCGACCATGTATTCATGAAGGACAGAGAAGAAGTCCTCACAGGTGGTATTTCGATGAGAAATTAAGGGGACAGCCTCAGTCAGCCTGATAAGCTAAGGAAGAGAGCCTGATGTGCTGTCCATAAGACCAGATTTCAGGACTAAGTCAGGATCGGGGAAAGCGTTTGAACTGAGTGAACCTTTTAACGTACAAATCTCTACCAGATCTGTGGGTCTGTCCTACTGCTGATCTACCAACTGGCAACAAGCCCTGAGCAGCTCTCACAATATCTGCTCTTTCCTCTCTGGGGGACAGCACCGTCGTTGCCAAATGGCAAGTTAAAACATGGTCATCTTTGTCATTACTCTTGTGAGTATTTTGAATAATCTAGGTCCAGATGTTCCTGCAGTTGTTTTAAAATTGCTTTCATCAAAATGGAATTATTTCTCTTGGCAATACCTCACCCCACTGCCATCTTCCTCCTCTGGGCCATTTTTTATTCTAATGAGAATATTATGATAGCTGTTATTACATGTATTAAAACTTGTGTAGCATGGAGAAGTATGCATGGTACACCTATGTGCATATTTTAGAAGTAAATATCTAATCTGAGGTTATGGTCCATGTCCAAAAAACTTTTATTTGAAGCAAAGAAGCGGTGGTAGTTTAACACGTGTGGGAGCCACTAAGGATTTGGGATTCACTCCACCCTATCCCACCCGTCTGAAGCCCTGTAGTTCGATTACTATTTAATAAAATAAGGTTAATGTGTGCAGTTTGAAAAAGTCAGTTTCAATATAAAAGTTTTATAAAAAGTCAATTTCATTACTTTATAGCACTCCAAAATCATTTAGTGCTGGCATATACCCTTAGCTGACTGCATTGATTTATCCAAGAAGAAAAACAATTTTATTCCTAAAGGAAGAAAAGGTAAAAATCATAGCCAACATTAGAAAATGGATTAGGGAAAGAAAGTAACATCCTGGGCCCTGAGCCACCTGTGAGGGCTGTGTAACCCCAGCAGGAGCCCGAGGCTGCCGAGGCTGTGAATGATGATCCAGCCGGTGGGGAGTTTCTGAGCTGAGCTGAGCTAATGTAGCCGAGGGCAGGCCTGTCCCCAAAAAAGGTGCTGACCGAAGAGTTACTGATCAAGCTGCTGCTTAAATAACAAGAGTCCCAAACTGTCTTTCGATCCATCTGAATTCCAAAGGAAGTAGTGTAGTCTGTATGCCAAAAAGACACTCTCCTAAGTAATAAGCAACTAAAAATGTTGCACAACAGGATAAATATCACCTCAATTCCAATCTCTGACTCAAGAATAAGGATATTCCTTTTTCTCTTTTATTAGCTGCTTCTTTAACAATGTGGTGATTGACAATTGTGACTTCCTCAGGTCCTTGGAAATTAAGGTCTATTCCTGTGCCTTAGCCTTTTATCTTATTCCCTTTTTTTTGTATGGATAGCTGAACCCTGAAATTCTTTTTTTTTTTTAGGAGGGAGATAGTCTTATTTTATCACCCTCAGTGGAGTGCCATGGCAACGTAGCTCACAGCAACCTTAAACTCTTGGACTCAAGCGATCCTCTTGCCTAAGCCTCTGGAGTAGAAGGGACTCCAGGCACCCACCACAATGCCTGGCTAGTTTTAAAGGCAGAGTCTTGCTGTTTCTCAGGCTGGACTTGAACTCATGAGCTCAAGCAATCCACCCTCCTCAGCCTCCCAGAGTGCTGGGATTATAGACCTGAGCCACTGTGCCTGGCAATTCCTGAAACATTTTATGAAATTTAGGTCGTGACCATGTTGTTGTGCTACCGGATTAATGAATTCTTCCGTGCTTATTACTGAGTCCCTTCTGTAAGCTAGATATTGTCCTCCTGGCCAGGGGGTGGGGGCCACAGGTGAACAACACCGATATTGTTCTTACACTTAAGTAGCTTAAAACTGTAGAGAAAGAAGTGAACAAATACATGTATGATCATAAGTGGTTATAACAGAAATGATGAGGGTGCAGTAACAAGAATAGATCCCTGGTGGATGCAGGGGAAAGTCCTCTGAGGAGCTGAGCAGTAAGGAGCTGAGTTTTGAGAAAGATGAAAGAAAAAGATCCTGTGTTTGGATCTGAGTGCTTTGAGCATGTTCCAGGCAGAGAGAGATGTAAAGGCCTCTTAGAGGCATGTACAGGTGTGACTAAGGTTGGCCAGGGTGGTGACACGGCTTCAGCAGGGAGCTGCCGTTAATGGCAGGGAGATGGAATTTTGTGGAGTGTGTGTGGACTTTATGTGTATGGAGAGGGTTTCAGGTTGATACATCCACTGGTACCTCATTGGAAAATCACTTTTGATGAAGTGTAGAGGAGGAAAAATGGGGGGTATTAAGGAGGCTTTTGTGCTAGTCCAGGTGAGCCAGCCACATAAGCCAGCAGAGACAGAGAGAAAGGGACCGATTCGGATATACTTTGAATTATAAGCTAAGTCATTGGCTGTGGGAGATGAGGAAAAAGGACGGACACAACATGACTCCCAGGTTTTTTTAAATGGTGGTGACATTTATTAAGATGGAAAGAGTGAAAGAGAAACAGCCTGGGAAGAGGAGGAGGGTGGAAAGCGAGTGGTCTATTTTGGACAAGTGGAATTTTGCATGCCTGAGAAATACAGAGATGGAGGTATATAAAATGAGTGGCTGGATATAAAAGCCTGAATTTCCCAGGAGAAATTCAGGCTGGAGACATAAATGTGGTAGTTGTCAACATGCAAATGGCATTTAAAGGCATGGAAAGGCATATTTCACACGGAGAGGAACAGGGGGCCGAGGATAGAGAGACAGAGACGAGCCCCGACCTCTCCCACATGGAAAGTTGTGTTTGAAGAGGGGGAGGTGGCAAAGGAGACTGAGAAGCAGCAGCCAGAAGGTAAGGGTGTAAACTAGTTCAGAATGATATCACAGACACCTAGAGATCAGAGAAAAAACCATGTGTAATGTTGGGAAAATATGTCCTGCACTTTATTTGAACAGAATAAAATCATTGATGACCTCGTTGAGCATTTTCAAAGAAAGGAGTGGCGGTCAGAGCCACAGCACAACAGTTGAGGAGTAAATGGGAGGCGGACATCAAATAAATGCTACTTACAGGAGAAGCTGCATTGTGAACAAATGTCAAAGAATGGAAAAATAGCTACAAACGTAAATTAGGGCCCAAGACGGTCTCAGTGAAGTACGGGATATATTCCTCCATCTAGAAGTGAGGTGGCAGCAGGAAGAGGTGGAAGGAGGAGATTTGAACTGGGAGCAAAGACAGAAAAGTCATGTAGGAGAAAACAAGCCTTCCAGAGAGGGAGAAGTAATAGCCCTCTTGGGCTTGTGAGCATGGATGGAGTTCGAGTCAAAGCAGTATAACCAGTGCATCCATAAGCACGACTCATGATGTAGAATGAGAAAACAAAAGTTTTTTCTCCCACTGTCTCTCTTATAGTGGTGCAGTAGAGAGCATTTTCCCTTTGCTATAGGTAGGAAACTGGGCAGCCATATGCTTCCTAGGAAATAGACGATCTTCCAGTTACAGTAAGCCGAAAAACATCTAGTCTCGGAAATGCAAGTGTGGAATTGTACATTTCATCAGTATGTGAGTCTTCACTGAAGGGTGAAGATTCTTTCCCCCACCATCCACTCGTCTGTTCCCATTCTCAGCCGGGCTTTTGCAGACTGGATGTCAGGTTCATCCTGGGCTGGTACTCAGAGAGACAGGTGGGGAACGAGCACAAGACCACTTCTGCTCAACAGATGCACTTATAAGGTGTGTGTGTATATATATGTGTGTGTGTGTGTGTGTGTATATATATATAAATCCTGGTGTGTATTTAAAGCGGTGTCATTTTTTTCTCAAGTATGTTCTGGGTGTTCCTGGATTTCCCATCTAAGGCCCTCACCTTGCATTTCCATGATGTGGGCATAGTTGCTGCTCCAGGACGACGCCCCTGTCAGCTCTGAGTGCAGCCCACACATCCTCTCAATGTGAACCCATTATCTTCCCATTGGCTTATACAGCTACAAGCAAAAACAGACACACACAAAAATGGTGCCAGGCGGGCTTTGTTCCACGTGGCCCGTCTCTGGCTTTCAGAAATAGTCATATCCCTTTGCTTTTACAAATTGCGGGGTACTGGACTCCATGTAGCCACCTCTCCTTGGCTCCCATATCAAGGCAGTGAATTGGCCTGTCCCTCATGTCCTTAAGGGGTGGTGGGCAGGAGTCAGACCCTCTGTCTGTGGAGCCCTCACACACAGGTGTGCTGTGGTCCCAGAGGCCCAGCCCTCTCTAGGCTTGACTTGAGGGACAGGTGTCCCCAGATACCCATTTGTTTGGTGGAAGAGATGAGGCACATGGCATTCTCATAGTTCTCATCAAACAAATTCTTCTCTTCTCAAAGCATATTCTCAGATTTTTACTACCATCCTCACAGATGAAGGATTTTAAGTGCCACAGAATCCCTTTCACTCTTTTCTTTGAAGATTTGCATTCTGGTTAGCTCTTTACATTGGAATTTCTTTTCCATCATGTCCTGGTACTATTGTGAGTCAAACATTTTTCATCATATATCCTTTTGACCCCTTTAATGTAATATTCTCTTAACCCCTTTAAGTAGTTTTTCGATGACAAGGGTCTAACTGTGAGCAAAGGATGACGTGGCAGAGGAGGGATGGAAGAAAAGGCAACAGATCAAGGAGTGAGACATCAGAGTGGTGGATAGTTCTTTTGCTGATGGGGCTGGAATGAAGGAGAAGGCTGAAGCAGAAGTCCCGAGTGAACGAGGAGGAGTGAGCACAAAGTTGGTAGAAACACCAAAGAGCTACAAAGCAGAGGGAAGAGTATTTGGATGGTGTGAGGCTCAGGGAAGCAGTGGTTTTGTAAGACAGAAGGGCAGAGGTAGTGCAAAAATGGAAAGGGTGAGCTAGGAGGAAACACATAAAGAGCCTCCGGGACAAAGTGTTGACACGCCATTACACATTACGAATCGTGATCATAGACCCTTTTCTAAGGATGGGTATACAATTCCAGAAAGAAAGGTACATTGCAATAAAAAAAAAAAAGCATGAGCAACTTCCAGGAAACAGATCACAACACATTATGCTGTGTCTAGAAACAACTGAAACTGAGATGTGGCCTAAGTCACTTACCTCTGAATGCCAAAACCCTCCTTTGAAAGAGCAGCTTACAAAGCATGTTCATAATCAGGTCCAGTCATCATTTTACAAACATCCTTTCATGATTAAGAAACTGAGGCCTAGAAGCACTTAGTGATTTTTCCCAAATAGTAGAATTAGACTTGAATGTAGATGATCTGGTTCTAAGTTGTGTGTCATTTCTACTTCACAGTCATCCTATCCTCTTCACTCAGGACGTGGGAGTCCCCATCCAGACCTGTAAAACTTGTAGTTTTAGTTCTCTCTCTTACTATTATAATGTTAATCTTAAACTATTTTTAGCTGGAGTCTGAAATGTTTATTAATATTTTATGCATTCCTAAGTCAGTGTTTAAATGTTAATGATTTATCTAGTTACGCAATGCCAGCACGTAAGCTAAAAAATGTTTTACCTTCCTCATAGAGACAATTTGGTGTCTTGAACTGATGACTATTTTGGAAGAAGAAAGAAAAATAAAATTGCACACCTTCGTAGTATCTTAAGGCTTGCAACTGAGTGGTGGAGGACATTGGGAAGAAGTTTAATCTATGAGAATTAGTCTAAGTAGAAAAAGTGATCTCAGAATGGGAAACTGCTCTTTTAGTTCTAACTACTATTGAGGAGATGCTGTCCAGTCCAGTGCTTGGGAATACATATCCTAAAATATATTTATTACTATTTTTCACATTTATTAATGCCTTATTGTGAAAGAGTATCTTTTTCTCAAGCTTGCAATACAAATAATTCCTTTCCATCGTTTTTTTCTGCTTTATATTACTCTCACTTTATAAAGCATTCCCAATCTCTAAGAACAGTTAATCATCCTCCAGCTGACCTTGCACACCAGAATACTCACTAGTCCTATTAAACATTTAACATGTCTTCGTGAAAATTGTGTGCAAGTAGATCAGGGCAAAACTCTTTAAAGCAGTATAGCTGAATGACACATTTTTGCATAATATCTCCAATGAATGTCATTTGGTCAAGCTTTATCTTGAAGAAATTAAAATTAGGAATAGAATTTTTGAATGTGCAAATGTCTTGTTTTCTCACCTTGTTCATACCTCTTTCCAAACCAAAGAATAGAATCCTTGATTTTTGTATATTTATATTTTGATGTAATTTTGATAGTTTACTTTTTTAAAGATTATCATACAAGAATATGTAAGTTGTAGCGGCATAACATGATGAAGAAAAGCTATATATCTGTTAATATACAGGTATATGCTTATGGGTAAACTTTGGATAATCTCTTTACATTTACTCTTGGTGTGAATACAAGGTTAAGATTCATAAAGCCTTTATTATATGATAAAGATTTCTGGGCTGGTAGCTTACTATGTATTAAACTACTTTCATTTTCTTATAGTATGAAATTCCCTTTTTGAATATATTCTGTTGAAATAATTTTTTTGACTACACCAAAATATGAATAAATTCATTGCAAGTACAGTTATTTTTAATGTTGAAAGTTCACATTTTTTAGTTTGGCAGGTTTATATAAAGGTACAGAGACATATTTATGTTGACAAATAACATAGGGAGGATAAGAAATGTGCAACCAAATAAGGGCCCATACCGAGTTTTGATGGAGTAGACAATGTCAACTAAGATGAATGTTTGCATTTTGGTTATTTCCATTTACCTAGATTGAACCACCATTTTTAGCTTCTTAAGGACACCTTAAGCTACATAATAAGTGAGGCATTCTTCACTTGCCCACCATTCGAGCCTCCCCAAACCAGATCACCCCCGACACTGTCCATGAATCCCTGGTACCACTGGCCCCTGTCTACAGGGTCTCCAGCTGTAGGCTCAAGCAGATACTGGGCTGGTTCCTCTCTGCTGGCTCATGTGAAGGAGTCTGCAGAAGGCAGAGATGCTGAAAAAGGGAAGAGGCAGAGATAAGAAAGAACAAGTTAGAACACAAAGTTAAGGACCTAAGGAAAACCTCTGGCCCCCAGCACCTTAACATATCTACCTGACAGCATGAGGAAATTATGATAAGGAGAGTAGAAAAACTATAATTAGAAGATGTGAAAAACCAATGTGACCAGTTGTAAATCAAAGTAATATGTCACAACTGATATTGACAAGAAGTCGGATATCTAATAGAATCAACTGCTGTGCCGAATGTTATTCAATAAGAATTGAATAAATGGAGAAATTTAAGTATATAGTTATTGCAGTAGTGTTACAGAGCAACATGTAGAACTTAAGACTTGAGAGAGACAAAAAGGCTTTTTATTTTGAGGATTTGGTACCAAACACAGGCCTCTGTGTTTTTAAGTTTTCCTGCTACTCAGGGTAATATTTGAGGTTATTAAAACAGTGATAGGCTGAGAAACCTGTGAGAGTCGGAAAGACAGTGGTAAGTACAGGGTTAGGTGCTTTAAATGTGGGTTTGTCTTGTATGATGAACTTCAGGTCTCAAGGTTAGAGCTCTGCAACATTGAAATGCTTTCTGGAGATGTTCATCTAAAACTGGCTCAAGTCATTGAAGAAGTTATCATGTTAGGAAATCTTTCATTGCCAGTGAGACTCAGTTTTTCTGGATAAAAATGCCCATGTGATTGACTATGGCATACATCACCCAGGAAAAATTTATGTCTGGTTTTAATGTTGATAGTTAGCCTTTGGCTTGGTTCAAATGCTGTAGGTAATTTTGGGCTTAAACCTTTGCTTGTGTAAAGCTCTGAAAATCTCAAAGCACTTAAGAGTTATATGAAAGACAGACTTGCAGTCATCTGGAATTCCAATTCTAAACCTGGTGCAAGTGGGGCTCTTTATGAGGAACAGTTTGCTGTTTTGTGCCTGCTCTTCAGAATCGTGTGAATAACCTTGTCTATAAGACATTTGGTTTAAACAGTGTTACTGGATATTCCACATAACTTGCAAATCTTATTTTTGCCGTTAAGGTTAGTTTATACTGTCCATGCCAAATACAACATTCTTTCTCTAGCCCTAAAAATTAAGTTATTTATTCCTCCTTTTTAGGGCTTACTACCTTAAAAAACCCTTTGCTCAAGTTCTCATTTCTGTAGATCTAGACCAAGACTGTTGTTCTGCAGTCTCTGTACTCAGAGCATTCTGGGTGAGAGTGAGTAAGGATGAAGTACAGCGTTCTGAAAATTAAAGTAGGCCATTAGAATGTTAGAATATTCACCAAAGAAAAATACTTGCTTCTGATTTCCTCCAGACTCTCCTCCTTCCTCCTGTTTCCTATTGTAAACAAGCTTCTCTACTTCCCAAACCACAAAGTGAGCTCCAGCTCTAAAACCCAAGACTCTTCTCTTGGGCTTCCGCTTCCCATAAAGATTACTGGAGTGTGGTCTGTTCCTTGTCTGAAGTCAGATCAAGAGGTGGTGGTGGAATTCTCCTGGCCTCTTGTTAGTGTTCAGTTCCTAGTCACCTGTGATGCTCAGGAGAAAACCGACTGATTACAACATACAGCTCAAGCTTCCTCCTCCCCTGCCCGCCTGCCTTTGTCCATCCATGTGCCAAGCACATTCTGGGTGCCGGAGACACAAGAGTGAGTAAAGCAGACAAAGTCCTTACCATCATGCAATTTACATCATAGTGGGGTGAGACAGATATGTGCATCTTGTCAGGCATCGTTAAGTGTTGGGATAGAAGTAAAGCTTGCAACAGGGCTAGGGAGGGAAGCAAGAAGAGGATTCCAATTTTAAACAGGGCAATCGGGTAAGACTTTCCTAGGAGTGTGGCATTTGAGCAAACCGTGTGTGTATCTGGAGGAAGAGCATTAATGCTGAGTCGGGAGCATGCTTCTGCTGAGTCAGGAGCATGCTTCTGTGTTGGAGAGAGCAAGGAGGTAATGAGGTGGGGGTGGAGTGAGGGAGGCATTAGGAGGTGAGGTCCTGAGAGAGGGCTAGATTGGGCAGGGTCCTGTGGACTTTGGTTTTACTGTGTTTGGTGGGAGCCCCCTGGAAGTGACAGAGGCAGTAATGCTTGGACTGCCTGGCTTGAATCCCAGCTTTGCCTCCTTTGAAGCAGGTTCGAGCACTTTCTTCAGGGAGTTGCACAGATGAAACGACCTAAAGTGAGTAAAGCACGCTGCGGGGGGCCTGTGCAGGGCAAGACTTACAGATGTGTTACCTGGTTGGCCTCTGGAGGGCTCACTCTGGCCTCCCAAGGGAGAAATGACCACAGGAGGAACAAGGATCGGACCAGGGACAGCCCATAGGCAGCTTTCTATCTACTACTGTGAGAGGCAACAGTGGGTCAGACCAGGGCAGACCCTGCAGGTGGTGAAGAGCAGTCACGTTACAAGACACATTTTGCAGGCAGGATGGCTGAGAGCTGCTGTCAGATTGGTGTGAGGTCTGAGGGTCAAGAAGGATTCTGGGGCTTTTTCTCTCAGTAGCTAAGGGACTGACATTTACCAAACAAAGGAGAAAGAATATCAGGAAAGCGATCATTTAAGAGAAATCAGGAGTGGCGCCTGTAGCTCAACCGGCTAGAGCGTCAGCCACATACACCCGAGCTGGCGGGTTCGAATCCAGCCTGGGCCTGCCAAACAATGACAACTACAACCAAAAAGTAGTCGAGCTTGTGGCAGGTGCCTTGTAGTCCCAGCTACTCTGGAGACTGAGGCAGGAGGATCGCTTGGGCCCGGGAGTTGGAAGTTGCTTGAGCTCTGACGCCACGGCACTCTACCCAGGGTGATAGCTTGAGGCTCTGTCTCAAATTGTATATAAAGCCAGCACATTGTACCCCATGATTGCATTAATGTACACAGCTATGATTTAATAAAAAAAAGAAAAAGAAAACAGTTAAAAAAAAAAAAAAGACAAAGGTCACTATATAATGATAAAAGGATCAATTCAGCAAGGATATAATAATTTATAAAACTAATTCAATGTCTTTTTTAAATTAAGGTAAATATACATTTATAACTCAAAAAAAATCAGAAATTCTGTTTTTAGACATGCCCATTTTTCATCTACGTGGAGTTGACTCTGCAGAGGTCATCTTTACTACAGAGTGAAGGAGAGTCAAGCTGAAGTCCAGACTGAAGGAAGAGCAGACTTCTCCTAAGATAGGGATCATCAAACAGAGGACAAAGCCTTCCGATATTTGCCAGTTTCTGTCAAAAATACGAGATTAACCTTTAATAAAACAGAATGACTTGAATTCCATTTCTCGTGCGTAGAAATTTACAAGGAGTAAAAAATGCAAAATAAACGGCCCAAATCAATTTCTTAAAGAACCATTATATAATCCTAAATCTTCTCATAAGTTAGATCAGTATCTCCCTAATGCTGCTTCCCTAAATTCCATGACTATGATAACTGCATTCTTCTCCCTCTGATTTATTGCCATAAAAGTAAAAGAGATATTAAGCAGAAAGATAAGAACTTGTACTGGACCTTTTGATACAACAGTGTACTAAACGCAATCTTAAGTGATTGGTAACGAGGCTGCTTTGGCTAATTGATTTGTGCATTCTTTAGAAAACTTTTAAATGATTTTATACAAGGATGGTTATTGTTGATTTCAATAAAAAGTTGAGCATTGGCCTTTAAAGAGGGATGACTAAGTCAGGTTTTCATTTTTCCTAAGTATTAAGTTTGTAATTTTGTATTTTTTTCAAGTACTTTTTATTTCAAAATATTAAGGAGGTACAAATGATTTTGATACACGGACAAAGGGTATAATGCTGCCATCAGGACATTTAGTGTACCCATTATGAGAAGAGTGTACATTGTACCCCACAGGTAATTTTTGTCCCTAACTCCTTTCCCACCCTCCCTCTTCTTGGTTTCTAGTGTCAGTTACACCACTTTATGGTCGTGTATACCCATCATTTAGTTCCTACTTTTTTGGGCTTTGAAAATGGTGAATATTCCTCATTTTTAAAAAAAGTTTTCTATATTTAGGACTTAAGATTTTTGAGGACTTAGCAATTGCTGATTGCTTATAATTTTAAGAGAACTTGAACACTGGCCTCTTCTATTGCTCTTTAATCAACTCTGTTTTTGTAAAGTCATCTCCCAGTCAGAATTCTCATGTGGCTGAATTGATTTTGTTATTAGATATTTAATTTTTGCTTTGCCTGACTTGAGTTAGATAGCCACTTTATTATGTTAGCTTCAGTTTTTTGCTTTTATTATACTCTTTTAATCCATAGCACAGTTAATTTAAGTCATAATGTTATCTTTAACCCCCACCCCCGAATACTTAAGAAAACACTTGCAACCAGATTTTTTCTGCTTAATTTCATATCAAAGCACTGTCTTCTAGAAACTTTTAGCAAAATGTATTTATAACAATGAGTATATTTCATGAAGGCAAATAAACTTTGCATTTTAAAAATAATTAGGTTTTATGCATGGATAATTCTCAAATTAATGAATTATAGATCAGAAAATCCAAGTGTTTGGCTAGTTTTTAATGAAGAATTCTCCTGGGTCACTTAAAGTAGAATAATATGAAAGTGGTAAGTTCTACAAATCAGTCTGAATTCTCATAAATTTTTAAATTTTTTATATATCTCTTCATAAAACATACTTTTTAATTAATAGATGTCAAGCCATGTGTCCAGGCAGGTTCAGACTCGCATTTTATGATAGAAACTTCAAAGTTTTCTACTAATAGATGTATTTGAGTTTAGGATATAAGAAGTCATGTAGCAGGTTAACAGTGGCTGTTTTGGATGGGTAAGTTAATAGACAATGAAGTATATTTTCTTGAAAATATTTTCTATTTTTTTTGTAAAATGAAACAGAAAATCTATTTTATTTTCAAGCAAACAAAATAAAGCACTTCATGTCAGTGTTATTCCTCAACTACTAAATGTTCTTAGGCTTTTGCAATGAGAAGTGAGCATACAATTAGTGTTGGCCACTTGTCCTGCAGGAATGAATAGACTGGCCGTATCTGGTGGCTTCATGGCAGTAAAAGTAATTCACTCTGATATCTTTAGACTCTTTTACTTACATAAAACAATGATCCCCTGAGGCATTGTACTTTCTGTTTTAAAAATATATTACAAAGCTACAGTAAATAAAAAACTTAGTACTGGCATAATGATAGACATATAGACCAATATAACAGAATGGAGAGCCCAGAAATAAGTCCACACATAATATGGTCAACTAATATTTGGCAAGAGTACCAAAAATACACAACAGAGAAGGATAATCTCTTTAACGAATGTTGGGAAAACTGGATATCCACATGCAAAAAAAAAAATGAAAGTGTACCCATATCTTACACTGTACATAAAACCAACTTTAAATAAATTAAAGACATAAACATAAGACCTGAAATCATAAACATCCTAGAAGAAAACATCAGGGAATAACTTCATGACGTTAGTCTTAGCAATGACTTCATGGATATGACACCAAATGCCCAGGTAACAAAAGCCAAATTAGACAACCAAACTATATCCAGGTAGAGAGCTCCTGCAAAGTCAACCACAGAATGAAATGAATATTAAAGAATTGAAGAAAATATTTGTAAATAATATGTATGAGGAGGGGTTAAACTCCTACAAGTCAATACCAAGAAAACTAATGACCCAATCAAAAAATGGTGTGAGGATTTCTCTGAAGAAGTGTCTACTCAGCCAATGGGTATATGAAGATGCTCAGTGTCACTAATCAGGGAAATGCAATTCAAAACCAAAATGAGATATCTCCTTACACTTGTTAGCATGACTATTGTTAAAAAACACAAATGACTACATGTTGTGGAAAAATTAAAACTTTGCATGGTGTTGGTGGGAATAGGAAATGGTACAGGCACTGTAGGAAGCAGAGGAATGGTTCCTCAAAAAGCTAAGCATAGCAATACCATATGATCCAGCAATCCCACTTGTGGGTATCCTGAAAGAAAGTCAGGATTTCAAACAGATATTAGCACTCCCATGTTCACTGAAGCCTTCTTCATAATAGCCAAGACGTGGAAACAACCTAAATGACCATTGACAGATAAACAGATAAGGAAAATGTGGTATATACCTACAGTGGAATAATTTTCAGTCTTAAAAAAGAAGGATATCCTGCAATATGTAGCAACATAGATGACCTTGAGGACATTATGCTGTGAAATGAGGCACAGAAAGACAAATCCTGCATGATGATACCACTTATATAAAGTATCTAATAATCAAACTCACAGAAGCAGGTCGTAGAATGGTGGTTGTCAGGGGCTGGGAGAAGAGGAATTGGAGAATTGTGTATCCAAGGGTATAAAACTTCAATTATACAAGATGATAAGTTCTAGAGATCTGCTGTACGCTAACATTGCGCCTATTATTAATGCTGTATTGTACATGTAAAAATCTGTTCAAAGCATAGATTACATGGTCAATGTTCTTACTGCTGTAATACAATTAATAAAAATAAATAGATCAAATTCTAAAATTAGCCTATAGAAATAAATGTTGGCAAAATACAATTAAGATTTTTTTTCCTTTTTCTCAATTAAGAAGTTTTTACAGTTTTGTAACATTAACATTTTCATCTTCAGTTTAAATGGTAACTAAAAATTATTTCTTCACATACCCATTAGGAAGCTTATTATAATAAAAAAATAGCAAGTGTGAAGATATGAGAAATTGGACTCCTGTGCATTGTTGGTGGGAGTGTTAAATATTTCTGCTGCCTTGGAAAACAGTATGGTGTTTCCTCACAAAATTAATATAGAATTACCATACGATCTAGAGATTCTACACCCAAGCATTTCAAAAGAATTGAAAACAAGGATTTGTACACCCATGTTCACTCAGCATTATTTGCAATAGCCAAAAAGTGAAAGCAACCATGTGTCCATCAACAGACCAATGAATAATCAAAATGTGGTATATGCATGCAATGGAAAACTATCCAGACTTGAAAAGGAAATTCTGACTCATGCCACAACATGGACATTAAAAGTGAAATAAGCCAGTCACCAAAGGACAAATAGTGTATGTTTCCACTTAGATGGGGTTCATAGAGTAGTCACATTCAAAGAGGTGGGGGGCATGTTTCAGAGTCTGGGAGGAGAGGGGGAAATAAGGAGTTAGTATTTAACAGGTACAGAGCTTCAGATGGGGATGATGAAAACTTTCTAGAGATGGGTGGCGGTAACGATTGTACAACAATAGGAATGTGCTTAATGCCAGAGAACTGTACACTTAAGCATGTTTAACACGGTAAATTTTGTTATATGTCTTTCAACACAATAAAAAATAACTTGTGAAATAAATCCTACTCCCACTTCACTCCAGCTTGACCTTTAAGACCCTTTACAGTTTTATCCCTACCTTCTCTCCTTCCTCTTCCTGAATGGAAACATGGTGTTCTTGCTCTTGTGTGCAACCACGAGTCCCTTCTTTTCCTGTGCTCGTGCACATCTGAGTCCTCCTTGGAGCACTTCTCCCTGTGACCCATCCCTCCAGGTCCTGCCCAGTGTGGCCTTTTCCATTACATTTTTCTTTCCAACTGAGAGAGTTAAGTAGGTGGCACTGTTGTCTATCTACAGCTACCATCAAATCAGCCTGTTACTGAATATAAACTGGATGTCAACTAATAGCCCCATTATACTGTTTGTTTGTTTTTGTTATTATCACTGGCACTATTTTGCATTTTAAAAATGATTTCTGCTGTAAACGTTTATCTTATTTTTGTTAGTGTTATATTGATCTTTTGGAAAAGAACATGCAGAAGTTATATTTTATAAAAAAAAAAAAAATCAAGTAGGCAAGTATATAAGTCTATATGGAGCCTTGAATTCTAACCTGGCCTTTGGTTATGATTCTCTCAAATCTTTAAAAGTGCCATATAACTTTCCTCAACCTGAAGTTTTCTCTGTAAAATCCTACTATGGAGAATCAGCTATCACATTATCAGATGGCATTGAGGACACTAAGACATTAGAGAGTTGAAGAACTTTGGGTCCTCATCCCAGTTTTGTCATTTTTTTTAGTGTAACCTTGTCCAAGTCGCTTAAGCTACTTGAGTCTCAGTTTTCTCGTTTGCATGTGAGTACAGCTGGCACAAACTTTCAGAGCAGTGTGGCTAAGAGTAAGTGGTATACACGTGTGCTATACAAAAGTAAAGGGACATCACAATTATTAAGGAGTGGTCCCATTCCTTGAGTAGAGGTGCAGGTCTTGCTACTAAAATGAGAAATAACAAAACAGAGTGAACAGGAAGTGCTGAGGAGCCTGGAAGGAAATCACAGAGGTCCAAGACAAGCTCTTTATTTTAAGGGATCTCATGAACTCTCCTGATTGAATTCTTTGTAATGATATGCAGTTTATACTCTAAATTTGATATTTCATCTGATATATTTATTCATCCATAGGTATTTCTGGGATGCTTCTTCTCTAATCAGGATGGGATTATCTGAAAAAAAAATCACTCAAAAAGTGTTTAGTGGACACTGTCTATGCTTGAGTGTTGGCTCTGGGGACCGTAAAGTGAAGAAGACATTGGATTCACCCCAGGGATCCCCCAAGGTAGTTAGGGAAGACACACTTATAAAAAAGACAATTACAGTTCAACATGACAAAATGCAGTAAGACATGGATGGAGCCACCCAAGGCTGTGAGAGCACAGAAGAGATAGACAATCTCTGTAGGGAAGGAAGTGACACCTGTATTGGGTCCTAAAGATGAGTAGACCTTGTTAAGCAGAAGATGGTGGCAGGTCTTTCCAAGGCAGAGAGAATGATTTCAGCAACAGAGATAAGTAAGGGAAATGTGTGTGCACACATGTATGCATTTGTTCCAAAGTCCAACAGGAGTATTTGAGGGATTATCTGCTGACTTTGGTCCATGCCCCTATTTCTTTTTTCTTAATGTGGATAATTGAGAAATTACTCTAATGACACAGAAGCTTTGGGAATAAGCTCTTATGCCTGGCATTTGCACTTCTGATTTCCCCAATACTCAGTGGTCCAGAAATCTTCTAGTAAGGAATTTTTCATTTGCTCCAGAATCCCCTGGTTACACCTCCCACAAAGATAATCTGGTCAGGATACTTTGGGGCCACCAACAGAATAGAAAGGTGCCAAAATAAATGTTTTCTATCAAGATTTCACACTTGCGCTTAATGAAATAGACATTTTCTGAACTGTTTCTTTAGAGCTAAGTTTTTCTTTAAGATTTGTAATGAAAATATTTCATGACCTGTTGACATATTCATATGGTGATTTTCAAAAGACAGATTTCATTTACAAAATGGACTTGGCAACAAGTAGGAATATCTGGGAAGTTGAACAAGGCTGTTGACAGGGAAAATTAGGGCTGAATCCTAACTGACATTGTTTCGCAGCTGTGCCATTTTTTTAAGACTGACCAATGAGACAGGGTTTGTGGAAGCCTTGCGGAAATAAGGCTGAGACTGGCAACTAATGGCCATTCTTAGTGGAACTACTCAGGTAGCAGCAAATATGTACGGAGAGTAAGTTCTCGTGACCGATTTTCCTTCTTTGTTTGGTAAATGGCAAGGAAGAAATGGTACCATTTAGAACAGAGGTCCTCAAACTACGGCCCACGGGCCACATGAGTTGTTGTGAATTGTATTTGTTCCCGTTTTGTTTTTTACTTCAAAATAGGATATGTGCAGTGTGCATAGGAATTTGTTCATAGTTTTTCTTTTTAAACTATAGTCCGGCCCTCCAACAGTCTGAGGAACAGTGAATTAGCCCCCTGTTTAAAAAGTTTGAGGACGCCCGATTTAGAAGAAAGACAGTAAAGAATCCTGCAGTATTTTTCAAAGGAGCAGATGAAAACTCAAAAAATTTTCTTTATATTCTTACACTTATATTATCTTTTGACCTCATTTTGTTAGTTGTTTGGTCAGCTGACCTAGTTGACTTACGAATATCTAATTTGAATTTTTAGATGAAATGCTAAAATAGATAGAACATATGCTATGTATTTTCCCCTCAGTAGTTGAAGATTACAAGGAATGATCAAAGTGAAATGGCACAAGGCAGTATTGGAAATAATTCTAAATATTAATTGCACTATCTTTTTAGATTTATGAAATTTATATTGGGTTTATCCCATTTCTCTTTTCTTTTTGTTATTTCAAAATATTCTAAGGTACAAACATTTTGGGTTGCATGAGTTGATTTTGTAATGCTTAAGTCAGTGTTATGAGTTTTCCCATCATCCAGATACTATTAAGTATGTAATCCCCTTCCCTCTGTTTGATTACCATTAAGTTTTACTTCCCTATGAGCACATGTGTACTCGTCAGTTAGTTCCAGTTTAATGGCCAGTACATATGGTGTTCATTTTCCCATTGTTTAGGTACTTCACTCAGTATAACAGTCCCCATTTCCAACCTAATGGTTGCAAAAGGCATTGAGTCATCCTTCTTTGTGGCTGAGTAGCTTTCCATAGTATGTATATGCTGCATTTTGTGAATCCACCAAAGAATTGATGGGCACCTGGATTAATATCTTTGCAACTGTGAATGGTGCTGCAATAAATGTTCCAGTACAGATGACTTTTTGATAAAATGACTTCTCTGCTTTAGGTAAATACCGAGTACTGGGATTGCTGGATCAAATGGTGGTTCTTTAAGGAATCTTCACTGTTTTCCTTAGAGGTTGTACTAATTCCTTTCTCTCTGCATCCATGTCAATATCTATTGTTTTCGGACTTCTTAATAAAAGCCATTTTAACTGGGGTAAGGTGATATCTCCTTGTAGTATTAATTTTCATTTCCCTAATAACTAGTGACTTTGAGCATTTTTCCTGTTTATTGGCCATTTTTCTATCTCTGCTTTTTGTCCATTTTTTTTTTTTTTGAGTCAGAGTCTCACTATGATGCCTTTGGTAGAGTGCCGGGGCACCACAGCTCATAGCAACCTCAGACTCTTGGGCTTAAGTGATTCTCTTGCCTCAGCCTCCCAAGTAGCCGGGACTACAGGCACCCACCAAAATGCCCCAGCTATTTCTTGTTGTTGTTGTTGTTGCAGTTGTATTGTTTTCGCTGGCCCGGACTGGGTTGGAACCCACCAGCCTCAGTGTATGTGGTTGGTGCCCTACCCATTGAGCTACGGACACCACCCCTTTTAGCCACTTTTTAATGAAGTTTTTTTCCTTGTGATTTGTTTGTGTTCTTTGTAGATTATTAGCCATTTATTGGTTGTATAGGTTGTGAATATTTTCTCATTCCATTATCTGTTTCCTCTGTTGTTTATTCCATTAGTGGTGCAGAAGCTTTTGAATTTAATCTAGTCCAGTTTATTTTTATTGGTGTTATGATTGCTATTGGGTCTTCTTTATAAATTCTTTGCTTAGGTCAATATCTAAAAGCTATTTTCCAGCATTTTCTTTTTCATGCCTTATATTTAAATATTTTATAAATCTTGAGTTAATTTTTATGAGTGGTGAGAAATATGGATTCTGTTTCAATTTTATGCATATTCCTATCCGATTTTCCAGCACCATTTATTGAATAGGGCTGCTTTTTTCCAGCATGTATTATTTTCTTCTCCATCACATATCAGTTAGCTGTATATATATGGTATTATATCTGGGTTCTCTGTTTTGTTCATTTGGTTTATGTCTCTATATTTGTGCCAGTACCATGCTGTTTTGGTTACTATACTACCTTGTTATATAGTTTGAAGTCTGGTAATATGATGCCTCCAGATTTGTTCTTTTTGCTTAAGATTACTTGGGTATTTGGACTCTTTTCTGCTTCCACATAAAGCATATAATTATTTTTTCTAGCTCTGTGAAATATGATGTTATGATGTGGATATTTTGATGTAGATTGTATTGAATCTGTGAATCACTTTGGGTAGTATGGACATTTTAACAACATTGATTGTACTGATCCATGAGCGTGATATGTTTTTCTATTTGTGTCATCTGTAATTTCTTTCTGGGTGTTCTGTAGTACTCTTTGCAGAGGTCCTTCACCTCTTTGGTTAAGTATATGCCTAAGTATATTATTTTCTTTGCGGCCTTTGCAAATGATATTGAGGTTTTGGTTTGACTCTCAGTTTCACCATTATTGGTGAAGGAATGCTGCAGATTTATATATGTTGATTTTGTAACCTGAGACTTTGCTGAATATACTTACATTTCAGGAATGTCTTGGACGAATCCTTAGGTTTTTCTAGGTATATGATCATAGCATCAGCAAAAAGTTACAGTTTGACCTTCTCCTTCCTGATTTGGATAATTTTTATTTCTTTCTATTGTCTGATTGCTCTGGCTAGGGCTTCCAGCACTATGTTGAATAGAAGTGGTGAAAGTGGGCAACCTTGTCTAATTCCAGTTCTAAGTGGGAATGCTTTCAACTTTTCCCAATTCAGTATGATGTTGGGTGTGGGTTTGTCTTGTATGGTTTTTAGAATATTGAGATATTTTCCTTCTATGCCTAGTTTGTTGATGGTTTTTATCATGAAAGGATGCTGAATTTTGTAAAATGCTTTTTCTGCACCTCTTGAGATGGTCTTATGGTCCTTGTTTTTACTTCTCTTTATACAGCAAATCACATTTTTTGATTTACTTATGTTGATTCATCCATGTATCCCTGGGATGAAGCCTACTTTGCCGTGGTACTTTTTTTTGTGTGTGCTTTTAAATTTGGTTTTCTAGTATTTTATTGAAGATTTTTGCATGTGTATTCATAAGGGATAGTAGTCTATAGTTTCCTTTGTTGTTGTTGTTATTGTATCCCTTCCTGGCTTTGGTATCAAGGTGATACTGGCTTCATAAAATGAGTTAGGGACGATTCCTTCCTTCTCAATGTTATGGAATAATTTCTGCAGTATAGGTACTAGCTCTTCTTTGTAGGTGTGGTAATATTTAGCTGTGAAGGCTCGGCACCTGTGGCTCAACAGGCTAAGGTGCCAGCCATGTACACCTGAGCTGGTGGGTTCGAATCCAGCCTGGGCCCGCCAAACAACAATGACGGCTGCAACCAAAAAATGGCGGGGCATTGTGGCGCGCACCTGTAGTACCAGCTACTTGGGAGGCAGAGGCAGGAGGCTCACTTGAGCCCAGGAGTTGGAGGTTGCTGTGAGCTGTGATGCTATGGCACTCTATCCAGGGTGACAGCTTGAGGTTCTGTCTCAAAAAAAAAAAAAATTTAGCTGTGAAACCATCTTGTCTGTGGATTTTTGTTGTTTAAAGATTTTTTTTACTGCTTTAATCTTGTAGCTTGTTATTGGTCTGTTCAGAAGTTCTCTTTTTCCTGATTGGACCTTTGGGGGTTGTGTTTCTCCAGCAATTTGTCCATTTCCTCTACATTTTTTAGTTTCTTTGCATAGAGATTCTCATGGTATACACAGATGGTATTTTGTATTCCTGTGGCATAATTTGTAATATCTCTTTTCTTATTTCTGATTTTTGAGTCCTTTCTCTTCTATTCCTAGTTAAACTAGCAAGAAGTCTATCAATTTTGTTTATCTGTTCAAAGACCCAACATTTTAGGTCATTGATTCTTTTCATTTTTTCACTTTCCATTTAGTTCTGCTCTTGCCTTGTACCATGTATTGTCTCAGGCTACAATGGAATAAAACTAGGTTGCCATCTTTTACCACTTCTATTCAGCATAGTTCCTGAAGTCCTAGCCAAAGCAATCAGGCAAGAGAAAGAAATCCTGTGAATTTCTGAGATCTTACTTATTTCTTTTATTTTGAAGGCTTTTAGTTAGGTTTTCTCTTTCTTTTCTAGTTCCTTGAGATGTATCATTAGATTAATTTGTGATTATTATGTCTTCTTAATGAGCATTTAAGGCAATTAATTTTCTTCTTAGATGTTCTTTTACTGAATCCATAGATTTCCCCCCTTTTTTTAGTTCAAGGAATTTTTTGATTTCCATCTTAATTTCATTATTGTTTTTTTCCATCTTAATTTTATTATTGTTTTTCAGTTCAAGGAATCTTTTGATTTCCATCTTAATTTCATTATTGACCCCAATAATCATTCAGCTGAAGGTTGTTTCATTTCCAAAACTTTGTGTAGAATTGAGTATTTATTTATTTATTTTTGTAGTTGATTTCTAATTTCATTCCACTGTGGACTGGGAAGTTATAAAGTATGACTTCTATGTTTTGAATTTTTTGAGACAAGTTATATAGCCTAAGATCTATCTTAGATAGTGTTCCATGTTCTGATGAGAAGAATATATATTTAGTAGTTTGGGGGTAAAAGGTTCTATAAAAGTCTGTTTAGTCCCATTTGTTCTAAAGTCTTGTTTGTGTCCAGTTTTTCTTTCTTTTCTGCTCAGATAATCTTTCCAGATCTGTCAGTGAGGTATTGAATTCCCTAGCAATTATGACGCTGCTATTTGCATAGGTCTAGTGGGATTTTCATAGATCTAGTGGGAATTGCATAGGTCTAGTTGCATAGGTGTCTTCGCATTGGTCTAGTGGGGTTTGCCGTATGAATCTGGGACTCCTACAGTAAGCTGCAGTGTTGTTTTGGGGACCTGTGACATGCTCTACCCCTCAGGAGAAGCACTCAAATGCCCCAGGTGGTGGGTGGGCCCCTGTAACTTCCAGGTGAGCCCTTATTCCCTAAGGAGTTGGGTGGGGGAGTGAGGCTGGGCAGGGCTGTGTTGGTTGGGTCTGTCCTCAGACTCCACAGAAGCTGGTAAGGTAGCCATTTTGATGGGGGTCAAAGATCCACTCTCAGCCTTCTGAGGAGATTCACCAAGGAGAGGCTAAGCTGGCCCTATCCTGCCAGAAAGTCTGCTTGTAGAAGTGGGGCCATCTGAGATGCCAATCTGGCTGCCTCTTCTCCCCATCCCTTGCTCTGTGATCTTTTGTCAGCATCTGCCAGTAGGCAGTAGCTTAAACTAGCTATGCTTCCCAGCAATGGCACTCCAGACTGGGGGTTTCCCTGTCTAGGATGCTGCCCTGAGCTGAGAGCATAGCCTTCCTGGTGGGGGAAAGGGTGCACCATTAGAATGCTATAGCTGGGACCCACACTGTTCTCTCTTCTGCTCTCTGTTCTCCCGCTCTTCCCTGCCTCCAGATGTTAGTTCATAAATTTCCCTTTGTGCCCATGAGTAACATGATCAAGTCCTGGGGGCACAGGATCTGGCCTGTGGGCCTTTTCTGGGTCTCTGAAGATCAATCCCTGATTGTGCCAGGGAGAAGCGTGCTCGTCCTGAGAGCTGGTTGGAAGTGCAGACTCTCAGACTCCATCTGTGACCTTCTGAATCTGAATCTATCTTTTAACAAGATCTCCAGGGGGAATCACACATGCAGGCAAGTTTGAGAGCACTGAACCAGAATAGGGCTGAGCAGTTAATGAAGTACCCATGTATAATCATGTACACAGATTTGAGCTAATGGATTCATGTATATTTGATGGATTTCAATCAATTTTAATTTTCACACTCCTGGAAGTTCAAATTGTCCCAAAATTGGCCAGGGGGAGCTTCATCCATTTGAGATGCTCTTAGACTGATAACTTTCTTAGTGCCGATCTGATCACATACTTCAGGGTCATCTTGTATTATTCTTGCTTTACTCCTAGAATCAGACATTTATCTAAGAACCCTTGGTTTCTTTTAGTGGAAAATGGTGTTTTAACACCCAAACCAAGTCTGGGTGTGGTGATTTATGTCTATAATCCCAACACTCTGGGAAAAGGTGTGAAGATCACTTGAGGTCAGGAATTCAAGATAAGCCTAGATAAGAATGAGATCCTGTCTCTACAAAAAAAAAAAGAAAAATGACCTGGACATGGTGGTGCATGCCTATAGTACCAGCTACTTAGGAGGCTAAGAGATGGGGTCTTGCTATGTCACTATCGTTGGTCTCAAGCTCCTGGCCTCAAGGTATCTTCTTGGCTTGGCCTCCTACAATGCTGGGATTATAGGCATGAGCCACAATGACAGAACAATTTTTTAATACATATATTAGATCCAAGTTCTTCAGAAGATATATGTCTGTCTTGTTTATCTTCTTTTTATTGCTAGTAGTATTGTGGGTGTGTGTGTACACATGTTGAGAAATCTTTGCATACTCCCAAAGTGGTGACATTTTCTCCTGTGCTTGTTTTCAGAAATTTTATCACTTCAGCATTTTATATTTAGGTCTGTTATGCATTTTGAATTAATTTTTATATGTGGCGTAAATATATGTCAAGGTTTATTTTTTCTCCTCATTAATTCTAGTTTTTATAGGAACATTATTGAAAAGATGATCCAATCCCCCTATTGAATTATGTGTGTCAAAAATCATGTAGGTGTTTTGTGGAAACTGTTTTCTTCCATTTATCTATATGCTTGTCTTTATTCTAATATAATACTGATTTTACTCTTATAATTTTCTTAGGGAATTTGTTTCTTAGGGAAAGAAAATTTCACATAATAATGAGTAACATTAAAATAACATAGTAAATTGCTAAGCAAAGTTTAATAACAACCTGTACACACACACACATGTGTACTTGTGTATGCTCAGAAGTATAGTATATCTTTCAAGTAGTATATCTTGAAAGCAAGTAGTTTAAGTCCTCCAACTTAGTTCTTCCTTTTTCAAGATTCTTTTGACTAATCTAGGTCCTTTGCATTTCTATGTGAGTTTTAGAATCAATTTGTCAATTTCTGCAAATATCCATTTGAGAAAAATAATTTGGATTTTATGACTCTAATGATCAATTTGGAGGAACAGGAAATTTTACAATTTTGGCTCTTTGCTCTTTGAATTCATAAACATGATGTATCTTTTTAAAACTTTAGGTCTTTAGTTTCTCCTAGCATCGTTTTATAATTTTCAGTATAGAGAAATTTGCCTATCTTCAATATTTGTTCCTTTCTCTTAAATTATTTTATTTCTTTCTTCTTTTTCAATTTTAAAAAGTTTCTTTCTTTTTACCTTCTATTTATATGAAGGTATTATCTCTTGTGATCTCATGTTTGTATTCCTTCCAAATTAGTTTCATTTCTGATACACTTTTCTTATGTTTCTAATTCTTTTTTGAGTACTATCACTTTATTTCTAAGTTTTTGCAATTCTCATTTGTGATCCTTAAACTGTTCTGTGGCTGTTTTCTGAGCATACATAAGTACACGTGTGTGTGTGTGTGTGTATAGGTTGTTATTAAACTTTGCTTAGGAATTTACTATGTTATTTTATTGTTACTCATTATTATGTGAAATTTGTTTCCCTAAACTTTTAAAAGGACCCTTGCATCAGGATAACTTTTCTAAGTTCACAGAGCTCCATCTTCTGCTGTTTTTTATGGAACCTTGCTTTATGAAATTTCCTGATTCCATTCCCCTGCCTTGTTATTTTCTGAACCTTCTCTCTCCTTCACCTTTGTTTTCCTTTTTCAATTCAATTTTGATTCTATTCCTAGTATTTTTTTTTTAAGTGGGGCCCTGATCTGGAAGAGAGGTCTGGCTGTTTTGAATATCCATGGGGTCCAGCCTGTTTTATCCCTTCTGACCTTACTATGAGCTCCTTGGACTCACCTATTATTGAATTATTCTGAACTCAGATAGGACGTGAAGATGGGGGTCTAAGAGATGGCAGAGAGAAAGCAAGGTAGACAAATATTATAGTTAAGATTGAATGCATTTGCTAAGTTCAAGTAAGAAGTCATGGTCAAGAATCTAGCTGGCCAAGAAAGGAAGAGTGATGTAGCCCCATACAGGGATAAAAGTCTGTGTCTCAATTTTAGATCAGAGAATAGGCTTCCCTGTCTCACACTTGTGTTTCTTCCTGGTGAGATGGTTGGCTCTATGTATAGGTAGTGATAATGGTGATAGGCAGATAAGTGAAACTTACTGTGTTTATCACAGGATAGAAAATTTCATTTAGCCTCTGGATATGTATGTGTGGGTGCATTTTTGTTTCCTTCACATTGTTCCTACAGTACTTTTTGGGAAAGGTATCGCTATTTAAAAAAAAAAATCCCATTTTTGAATATACTAGAATAAAGGTGGGGAACCTATGGCCTTAAAATTGGGGCCATCTAGATATGTAAGTGTAGCCTTTTTTTAAAAAATAATTTTATTAAATCATAATTGTGTACATTGGTGCAATCATAGGGCAGAATGTGCTTCATAATACAATCAGAAACATTTTGATCGTACTGTGAGAGATAGCCCTCATAGCATTTTCTTAATCACTATATAAAGACATTGATACTCTACATTTAATAAGTTTCACCTTTTGACTAAATCCAGATTTTACAGAACAAAGCCTTTTGAATTCAATCAAAAGGTGTTACTTACGTACCTAGAAGGCCACATGTGGCCTTAAGGCTACCTGGTGCCTGTCCCTGAACTAGAGAAGCTCCCTGAAAGGATGTCATTCTCAATCCATGTGAACATAATTTGCTGTCTTCTAACTTAAGTTGATCTTTTCACACATTCAAATTTATTAAAAGTGTTTCATGTGGTTTTTCAGCCATTTATAGCTTGTATTCAGTGTTTTTATAGCCATTTCTTTCTTTTTATTTATAATTTTAAGTATTTTTTATGTACTTTATGTGATAGAAAAGCCTAGAAATTCATTTATTTCTGAAAATACAATTTGCCAAGTGTCTGATATAGAGACAGGGTATATTTCCTGTATATCATGGCCTTCTCTAGTCTATCATATGTGTACATGACCATTCATAAATGCTTCAAAAATGTGTTCAGAATGGGGAGGGGTATTGGTTCAGTCAGTTAGTGATTGCATCTGTTGAAGGAGTCAGAAAGGTCAGTGTAAGAATTAGAATTGGGCCATGTCTTGGATGATGGGTAAGGTTTTGACCAGCAGGATATGGGAGTGGGGAATGAAGAAAGAACAGAGCAAACAATCCAATGGAAGAGTCTGGCTTGAGAAAAGGTACCAGAGAAGAGAACGGCTGCCTCTCTAACTATAAGAACTTCAGAATCAGCTTGGCTGATGCTGAATAGACCAGTTTAACCATATGGTGTATCAAAGGGAATTGTAGAAGACTAGCCTAGAAAGCTTATACGCATTATCAAGGGACGAATGGCAGGTAGATGAATCTGAACCTAATTTTTTAGATAAAGGGATCTTCAAAAGTTTTCAAATAATAGATTTGTATAGTCAGAGCTTAAAGAGGACTCTGGGTGGTGAATGACGATCAGAAGAAAGAAGTCCAGAGACTGAGAACCCTATTATGACACTGACTTGATTAGGACAAAGCTGGTTAAATTTAAACTGATGCCCTTTACTCTTAGTTTTCTCCTCTCCCTATATATAAATACTTATGTCACTTCCATGTCTATTGTCTGAGAAGTGGACTGTTTAGTGAGAAATGATTCTCTATATTCCTGGGTGACTTTTTAGTAAGCAGAGATGCCAAAAATTTCTAGGATAAAGAGATCTTTAGTGATGTGCAAAACACTTGATCGCAAAAGGTTAGCAAAATACTTTTTTTCATTGAAAATTAAAGACATCTGGGATTTTAGTTGTAAATATTTTATGTGCTTAAGGACTGACTAGGGTAACTGATAATTTTAGGGATAATTTACAGTGAAACATATCACCTTTTAAGCTTATTACTTGCCACATATATTTTTTAAATCAGGGATGGATACTTATAATTATGTTCTCTCAAGAGATGATAATTTGGGGGGAGATTTTTATGATGTCAAGAACATGGATGTATTTTAAGAAGTCTAAGGAAGATAACAGAGTTTAATTTTTTTTCTTTGTATTTTCAGGTCAGTACTATGAATTCCTGAAGAATAGATACAAAACCATCTCAAATTTCTATGGCAAGTGGGCATTACAGGGATCAATAATTTTAAACTATGAGAATTGTGTTTAGTATTTTAAGCTATAAAGTATCTGTCACCGTAGTTTTATAATAGCATTTAAATACCCGCTATAAAAATAGCAATGTGTTGTATATAATATGAGCAATTTTTGGAAGAGAAATTTATACATGTCAATTTATATTCCATGGATCATATACTTAAGAATTTACAAGCTGGAAGGTACATTAGGTGTCTTCCTGGCCATTGTTTCTGAACATAAGCTGTGTGGAATACTAGCCCAGTAGGTGGTCTGTAAAGAAGGATTTCTGTGGGCATTGCTACATACAGTACCCTTCACCTTGGAGATGTACATGCTTATACCTGCAGAGTGTTAGCATATATAAGGCTCTGGGGTTCTCCTAGTGCCCAAACCAGTCTGACTTTTTAAAACTCAGAGATTCTCAAATTTATTAGATTTTTGTGTGTACATGTATATGATAAATATTAACATCCGTACAGAACTGATGTTGTTTAGAATATGCCTTGGTCAACTAATGTTCAATCTCTTGGTTTCGTGGACAGCTGGGGCCCTCTCTGCGGGTCACGCGGCTCTTCACAGAGTTGTTGACTGTATCTCCTACTTCTCCGGCCTTCTCTCTTTTCAGTGATCCTTATGTAAAGAACATTAGCAGTGCTATAACTATCCTTTCTTTCCCTTACCAGTTACTAGAAGGGAGTACTGTGTTCTTCCCTTCTGCTGATGAACTTTTCACCTGAATAAAAGGACAAGGGATGAATAGCTCTATCAGAATCACAAAGCCTTTGACTTGATTACACAGATCTTAGTCTGAAGAGACTGCAGTCTCCATCGTTTATGTTTTGATTCTCCCCCCCCCAACCCTCCACCATGTACTGGCTTCCAATCACCGTGCGCTTCATGAACCTGCAGGTGGCCATAGGCAGGTATCAGCTGCCTCTGTAAGGGCTGAAATGTGGTCAGTCACACCTCAGGCAGTCTAATTTCAGATCACCATGAAAAGAAAGAAGGGTGAAAAGAAAGAAGTACCGTGAGTCAGAAACTCAGTTCTAGTCTAGGCTCTCCTCCTTACTAGGTGTGTAGGGTTTGTACAGAACACTGTCTTTCTCGGTGATCTCACCGATACGACAAGTGAGTTGGACTACGTGCTCTCTGAGTTCTCTGCTAGTGCTAGTTTTCTGTGAGTCTATGATCTGCAGATGTTAATTATCCATGACCCCATCATAGTGGATCATCAGGACTTGGCCATACTTGTTCAGACTGACAGCATCCTGAGGGAATGGCCTAGAAAGAGAAGGAGAAGCCAGATCTCTGGGACTTCTCTGACCCTCATCTAACCAGTGACTAGTTCATATTTTCATAGCCTTGTAAGCTACAAATTTTATTTCATTTACAAATTGTATTTTATGGCAAAATGGAAACCAACTTATTATTTACAAGAGTATTTTTAAGCCCCCTATTTTATAAGACACCATCTTCTTAATTTCTGAAGCACTCTGGCCTAGAGAGAAAAATATGGGACTTGAAAGAATATTGTTGTAGTGGATAAATCACATAGCAACAAGAAAGCAGAAAGCAAACAGGCCTCACAAAGAGTGCTTTGGAGACCTTACCCACAATGCCAAATACAATAAAGGACACGGGCTGTTTCCATGGGGAAGATGTTGTAGAAAGATACAACCACGTTAGAATGTGTACACAGACATAATTCTACCTAAGTTAGTGACATCTTCTGCTGCAGAACCTTTTTTCCCTTCGGAAGAAGCACGCGGGCAACTTAGTGAAGTAATCTTCTCTGGAGGGTAGAACAAAAAAACACAGACTCTTTGTACCATGTCAGGGTTTTGAAAATGAACCCTGATGGGCTTTAGAAAAACTAATCAAGCAAACCAGCTGCAGAACAGCTTTAGTTACAGCAGTTTGATGCTCAGTTCTGCAGGAGACTGTTCTGCAACATCAGTCAGGAAATGCCATGTTTATTTGCTGTGCAGATGTTTCTTATCTTTGAACTGCTAAGGTGACTCTCATCACCTCCTTTCTTTCCTAGGAGCTTCTTGCACTGCTTATTCAAAGCTATCCAATCTATCGCTGGGCAGGCCAGTGATGAGAGGGGTGTGCTTGAGGGAAAGTGGAATCGTACTGCTTAAAGCAAACATATTGCCTTGGCCCCCGTACTCCACATCTTGTTCTCCTTGCCTCTGAATGAAAGCAGTTAACTAGGGGAGAGAGTGAGCCTCACATGAATAGACATTTGTTTCCAGATACAATACTAAACTGGGATTGCTGGCTCATGCTGTTTTGCATCAGCAGATGCTTTAAAAATGCAGTGAAAACATCTTATAAAGTGAAAACCTATCATTTGTAAAGCTGCAAAGAGAGAGCTTTGTTTGCCCACACAGAATTTCTCAATGGAACCCCTGAGGCCACGGGTTTTTCAGGACAAGTTTCAACTCTGCTTAGCACACATTTATTGTGCTAAGGAAAAAAGGCCCAAATAATCAGGGCATACTATTATAAATCTTGTAAAAACTGCATGAGTTTAAGATCTCTTTTTGGCTGGCTTTAAACTGGAGCCAATCCACAATTACCTATGATCAAAATGACAGAGTGTAGACAAATTAAAATGGAATCTACATAATCTCTTCTTGACATTGAAAACACCACCCTCGTCTTCTCTTATCTGGTTATTTTCAACAAAGCATCACTAGAGCAGCTAGCAAGTAGCAGCAATTGTACACAGTTTCGTCTTTTGAATGAGGTTCTAGCCATGAGGATGAAGAGTCTAAGTTTCGATGAGAAGTATGGTCCCAAAGGCCAGCCCTTACGTATGTAATCAAAGGGACTGCATGTTACCAGGGCCCTATATTAAAAGAGGGAAATTTCACTAAGTTCTGGCAATCCCCACATTAAAACGTACTTTACTGCCAAATAACAGGTTGTTTCCCACATAGATCTGAGCTTTTTATGTAGCTTTGTTCAGCCATCTTAGGAATAGCATTTCATTTTTGGTCATTGTTCTTCCATGCCTCATCTTTCTCACTTGCCTGCAGTGTTCCATGCCTGTCCTAAGGGTACAGTAAGGCTGGATTAGATATTCGTGATTTGGAGACTTTAGTGGTCCACATTAAAGGCTCTGATAGTTCTGATAGTTCTGATAGTTTGGATTCGGTGAGCTGGATGGCCCTATTCAGTGGCTTTACATTGGTTGGCTCTATGTACATGAACTTTGCCATTTCCAGAATCCTAGTGCAGATTTTAATTATATTACTGCTAAAGGTCATCTCTTCCTCCTTCAGTGGAAGCATTTCTTTGCATGCATGAAGCTGAACCAAAGCTGCCTGCGTAGAATCCAGAGCCAGAGCGAGAGCTGCTATTAAACAAGGCCATTACTTTGTTGTGATGCTAAACATGGCAGGACTTTGGGCAACAGGAGCTGGATTTCTAGATGAATATGCAAATCAATTCTTTTTACAGTTAAACTCTGTGACTTGAGAAAAATATAGACTTGAAAACAAAACAAAAACAAAAAACAGTTTGCAGACTTGAGAATAATTAAGTGACAAATAATATAAAAACAAATACCAATTTCCTTGTGCTTCAGACCAGGAAGATTTGTGACATCCAGACTATTTCGCGTGCTGCCCTTGTTCCATGAACATTAATCATCATTGTGACTATGATGTCAACTGCAAACCTTATGACATTAGCTGGGAGACAGGTATATAACCTGGCACAGATCAGAGCGTTGTGCCACCAAGTGTTAAACACTGAGCAGGAAAGTGGCCTAGCCCAGTCATTCATGCTCACAGGCTGACCCTCTGGTGCAGATTCCTGCCACCAAGCCACTGCCCTTCTCTAGTAGATAGAAGAAAGTAACACCTGAGAGAATCCTCTCTATAGAGCGTACAGAGAGTAGCTTTATAATGAATGATTTTAGAACGCAGGTCTTTTTCTTAGACTACAGCATAATCTTTCTAGAGTGAAAGACTCTTCTGAAGAAAAACAATTATGGTATTTACTTTCCTGCAAAGTCCAGGAATTGGGCAAAATAGTAAAGGGGATCTGGCAATACATTGCCAAATATATTCATATGAACTCATAAAGGCAAGATTTTTGAGCATAGTGACCTTCAAGTTTTTGTAGATCTGATTGTAGAGAATGTTAAAATATAAAATATAAAAGGAGTTAAAACCCCCCTGGAATTTTGTTCAAACTTCTTACACAACACTGCATCCTCAATACTGAAGATGATATTTAAAGCTATTTTCATTTTACCCTTGAACATTAAGTAAAAATGAATCAGTGGTTAAGTCATTTACTATCCTCTGTTATGGACCTTGAATGAAGGGGTTAGCTAGTTTTTTTTTAATATATTTTTTCTTTTTTCAGTGTGTAATTATTTCTCTCTTTGAAGTGAAACTCTTTTCAGTATGGAAATTAAAATGACAGAGTACACATTGCAATTTAATTTACCAGCCATTGCCTAATAAAGCATTGTGTGCAAGGCAGGGAGGGAGATACATTTTACTGTTGCCCCTGACCTTGGAAGAGAATTATTAAAAGTTTGGGGCCATAACGGATTGATAGGCATTCCTCCTGAAGTATTTTCACAGCTCACCAGTGATTTTATAAAATGACTTCAGTGATAGTATCATGAAAAATTCTTCTTAGCTGCATAAGTAGACCTCAGAAGTTTAAAACTTGCTGAAAACAACCCTTTTTTTTTTTTGACAAATTTCTATTCTTCCCCTAATTTGTAGTTCATTGAAGGAAATAAATTCTCATTAGAATCTTTTGATCCTGCTGCTGAAGGGCAGGGAACCTGCCGCCTCAAGGCCACCTGTGACACTCCATATCCCCAGTTGGGACACCTCAAATGCATCTAAATGTCACAGAACAAATCCCCTAACTAAAAAGGATGCAGCGGAGAAAGAGGAAGCTTTCCTTGCCTCCTTTGGTGCTTAAAAAAGGACAATCTTAAAATCAGAAGGCTGCAGATTCCCCACCCATTAGCCTGTACAGCTGATTTGAGACACAGCCGACTGCAGGGCTGACTTGTGTCATATGCTTGGCCAGTTTGGGGACATTCTGCAGGACATTAAGAGCCCCACACAATAAATCACCTTCCCTCTGTCTGTCATCCAACTTCAGTTTAGAACACGTGTGTTTCCTTTTTCCTGAGGGCAAATTTAAGGCGTGGCCAGGTGGTCTTTTGACCATGTTCATAAAATACAAAAGTAACAAAAAGGAAATACTTGTTTCAGAACTTACAGTCCCTGGGACAAACAGGTTCATGATAATAACAGTAAAATGTGCGCCTGGAGTTTATACTCAGTGGTCTTTTAGACCCCCTTTCCCAAAGATATGTGGCCTCATTCGTGGGTACTTGAACCCCGTGTCCCTTAGAAATCTTACCTTTGGGCCGTGTGGCACCACTCTTGCAATTGGGCAGTGCCCAGAGTCCTCCATGATAGACTGATGCCATTTTTCTAGCACGAGCAGTATCACCTTTACCTCATCTGTGCAAATTAATCTGGATAGGAAAGGAGCAGAGAGTGGTCCAGACAAGAGAACCAAGGGTATAGGCAGATGAGGCCGGGTCACACTCCAACCTATGCCTGACCCCTCTAGGAAGATAGATGGGGAGCACTGACATTTATATGCCTCTTCCTTGGTTCATGAATTGTTTGCTTTTTGGTTTCCCCAAAGACTACTTTCAGTTATCTTGAATTACATTCCCCTTGGGAGTACCTGAGGGCTGCATTTCTCTGAAGATTTTGCCCACCAACATTTGTCGTTTCTTACCTGGATCTGGGAGAAGTCGCCTATGGAGAATCTGGTTCTCAGCTCTCCAGCATCTCAGGGCTGATCTGTGATCTTCTATTCAGTTCATGCTGATTCCTGGACAGTCAGGGAATCCTCAAGAATAAACTGGTTTTGTGAACTATGGCCCTGAGCATGCCACAGGTGGGGAGGTTGTAGGACGAGAGAGATGTAGAGGATCTCTGAGGGCTCAGGCTACCAGAATCTAGGGCTGAAAATAACACCCTCAGTTGAAGGGGTGAAGGCTAAAGATAATTACCTGTGACCCCCCTCCTTTGTACTGCCCTTTGAAAAATGCACAATCCCCAAGTGGGATGTCCTAGGCCAGACGCCTTGAAGAATCCAAATGGAAGTCAGTCATTCATTGCGTGTCTTTTATGGGAGAACTACTTGTGGGATAAAATTTCTGCACCTGCCCTCCTATTCATGGAGTCTACTGAGATTTAGGTCAGGCATAGAAGACCTTCTAAACTTAAGGAGAAATAGGCCCTGTATGTTTGCTAGGAAATGTGACCAGAAGTCACAGTAAGTTCTTAATGAGGCCCCAAGGCCAGCTTCTTTTTTGATCTCACTTTGCTATGTCCATCTATAGGTGATAGTTGAGGAGCAAAAATAAACTGCTTCCTCCCCCATGAACAGTAGGACTTAACCGAACTACCCTTCCCACAGTAGACATCAGTTGATTCGGGGTGGCGAGAGGATTAAACTTAGTTTCTGATCAAGTTTATTTAACAAACTTAAATGAAGCCAATATCCCTCACATCTACCTCTAAGCTATGATCTGATTTTAGTTGATGTGAAAAAGGTAGCAACAATGCTAATCTCTAAAATGATGCTCTTTCCATGTGATCATTCTTCAGAGTAAAGTAGAGAAATGTGTTTCTTTAAGCTTCCCTTGCTAAAAATAACAGCGAGGAAATTGACCTTTTGCTTTTAAATGAGATTGCAGAATTTTCTCCACTGTGGGTCAAGGCTAAGTTCTCCTATCTGTCTGTACTATCTTCCCAATCTTTATATGACAAGCATTATTTTATAAATCAAGAGTTTATACTGAAGCTGGACAGATTGAATTGCAATTTGTTTTAATATCCAAAACTAAAAATAACTTTTGCAGTGGGCAAAACCCCAGATGTGTTTTGTCAGTCTCTTTTTCACTTAATGTCTAAAGCTTTATGTATTTAAGGAAAATGTTATCCATGTGTTTCTCATTTATTTACACTTAACTCATCAGTATGTTTAGTATGAGTTATTTGATGTCCAAGAAGCCTTTTTAACCATTTTATGTGCTTATTTTAGGTGCCTATGAAATGGGAAGTCATTTTCTGCCAAAAAACCAAACTGAGTAAAAGCTTATCATCATTATTGTCAACAAATATTTACTCCTGAATTTTCAAGTTTGATTTAAAAATCTAAACAAGAAATTTTGGAGTTCATTTTAGAATGACTGACATAAAATTTAGCATCCATTCTCTACAGGCAGTCTTGTACGTCCGGGGCCCTTCCCATTAAATACAGCCTGGATAAAGAGAGAAGTTGTGAGTCAGGGTCAGGTTCAGGGGTTGAGCCAAGGAAAGTCAGCAGCTGACTATTTCCATGTAGTCCTTTCCTGTCATCATTGATGAACCGGCACCATCAGCACTGTCAGGACCATGCATCTTTTCAACTGTGATCCATATTTAAAAATAAATAAATCACGTTTTATTATTTTTACAAAAGTGAGTTTTGTATATGGTATCTCACCAAGAAAACCATTTCCCTAACAAGTACCCTCTCTCCTGTGCCCTCTTGGCCTCCAGTATTACAGGAGATCAAGAACCTATTCCCAGTGTTAATTTCACCATGTTGGTTCAGTGGAGGTTTGTCCACTCATTCAGAATTAAGTGTCTGCTTGGCCCCAAGAGCTCTCGTGCCAAGTCCCATGAGCAGGAAGATGGCTAACATACACTTCTTGCCGTACTCAGGCTGGGAAGGGAACTGGCCGTGTAGCAGATGTCACTGAGGCCCTGCCCATTCTAGCCCGGGTCCACCTGAGTTCATCTGCAGTGTGGCCGTCTGCAAGTAAAACCTGGAGTGCGATGGAGTTAATATCCTCAAGGGGCCATGATCCCTTCACAGAATGATGTACTTTAGTCCCCATTCCCTCTGGTGTAATAATATTGAGGCATGTTCTTCCCAGTTTCTCAGAAAGATTTCAGGGGGACTGAGAGCCAGTCACCTGTGACAGGCATCTGCTCATGAACACATCCTTCCCTGGGTTTCTTCCCTTGCTTACCTCACTTTTCCTTCTCTGTACTTCTGGAGATCATCCCCTCAAAAAAGCCTACACCCAAGTTCCTGTCTTACTGTTTCCTTTGCAGAGAAATCTAAGATAAGGCACACAGAAAACCAGTCATTGTAGTTTAGTGATACGAACTGCAATAGAAGCATGTATAGTAGGAGGGGACAGTTGTCCAACACAGAGTAGTTACTCTATTTGGTAGGGATTTGTGGGAAATGCTAGCTCAAGGTCAATATCCCCCTCTAAAAAATAAACATTGTGAAGGCAGAGGTACCGTCTATTCCCTGCTGTGTCCCTAGAACCTAGAGCAGAGTCTGGCATACCAGGGCTTCATGCGTACAGTGGAACCTCCATAGCTGACCACCTCCCTACAATGACCACCTCCTTTAGTTGACTTAATTTTCATAGACTGGACATGTACCACATACATATGAGTACAGTAGGTCTAGTTCCTTATGTTGACCTCCTCTGTATTTTGACCAATTTATTACAGTCCCTTGGGTGGTCAACTTACAGGTGTTCCACTGTGTTTGTTGAATGAATGAATATTTTTGTCAGAGGGAAAATCAAGGATTAAAAGGATACGGTCAGTAGTACTTGGCTTATAGTTCTACAGCCCGTCAGTAATGGTGGAGCTGATACTGAATCCCAGGTGGTCTGAGGTCTAGTCCAGGACCATTCCCTTCAACTGACTTGAAGAGGACAAAGAGTTAGATAGAGGTCTGTGGGGACTAAGAGTGGGCTAGTATAAGCTAAGGCTGAGTTCTGAGTAGGTATGGTATACTCAGGGAAGTAGTCATTTAGATATGAGTGGATTGCAAAAAGCAGGTAAGAGCTAGTTGTTAAAACAGAGATGAAGGGCAATTAGTTGGCCATGCAGGAAAATGTGATAGGCCACACTGGTGTTTGGGTTCTCACTGACTAATGACAGTAGTGGTGGCTGTGATGGGGACATAATGGAAAGATTTTCATTGGGGGAAATATCTGACTACATCTTAGAAAGAGAATACAGCAGTGAGGAGGATCTATGAGGTTGGACAAAATTGGAAAATGGTTAAATTACAGATATGTGTAGGAAAGAGAATTGATGAGTTGGTGAGATGTGAAGGTTGAAGCAGAAGAAACAGTCAACTGGGTGTTCCAATTCTTGAGTTAGAGCTGATAGGAATACAGTACTATGAGGACTGCTAGATCTCAAGGTACCAGTGAAGCAGCTGGCTTGAGGATATGTGGGATTTAGAAAGATAGGTCTTTGATTGGAATGTAGATCTGTCATCAGCATGTGAGGTATTTTTTTTTTTTAGTTAGCCGTAGGAGTTAATGAAAAAAAAATATATAAATAGTGCTTACTCTAGGCCAGTCACTGTTCTGACTACTTATAAATATTAACTCTATTGAACTATTAAGTATACTAATATTAAAGTACTAAGAAAATCTACCTATTAAGATAGCAAACATGGATGGTGCCTGTGGCTCAAGGAGTAGGGTGCTGGCCCCAATATACTGGAGGTGGTGGGTTCAAACCCGGCCCTAGCCAAAAATTGCAAAAACCAAAAAAAGATAGCAAACATTAACTTAGTATCTAACACAGTATCTCACAAGCTGGATACTGTGGTTCCACTTTATAGATGAGGAAACTAAAGCACAAAGACAGTTAATAACTTTCGCAAAGTCACACAGCTAGTGGGTGGTAAATTTGGGATTGCTCTATTGAACGAGCAGAGAGATAAAACTGCAGAGAATGGAATGGGAGCTTGAGATAGCTGAAGACCCCTGCAAAGCATCTAGCAAGGTAAGAGAAGTATGAAGGGAAAAAGTAGAATCTTAGGGGTCAAAGAGGAGAGGGCTTTACTTGGATCACATGCCCCTGAGAGACCAAGGAACAGGACAACTAAAGTATTCATTGAATTTCTTGTTGAAAGAAATCATTAGTGACAGTGGTTTCAGTGAAATGACAGGGTTGGCCATTCAGCTCAGAACAGTCTCCCAGGATCAGGAGAGACACAGCAAGAGACAGAGCAATACCAACCAAACAGCTTAATGTACCAAACCAAACTGGAGGCGTTCATTCCAGAGAGTGAGTTTGACCTGTCAAGTTGGTGCTGCAGGTATTATTTGGAGAAATTTAAAACAAACCAGACTTGTCGGAGGCTGCAGGTGTGTCCTGTGATATCAGAATGGACAGAATTTAGGCACCACAACTGCTGAACAGAAGAAAGGAGGGAAGCCAGGGAAAATCTGAGTGAAAGCACAATAAAATATTAAAATGAAAGATTCCCCTGTAAAGAATTTTCTTGAAAATTAACTTCAAGACCCACAATTTTCTTAAATATCATTTTTGAGACTCAAATGCTTTGCTTTTGATCTTGCTCATATATGAAGTAATAAAAGTGTTACATCAGACTCTGGAGTTGAAAATATTAAGAATACAAAAAAAAAGAAGAAGAAGAAGAAGAAGATTCATGTCAAATCCCTTGCTGATGAATATTGGCAGCCTGCAAGAAACATGTGGGAGAAAGTTCTCAAGCTCAGAGCACAAGTGGAATGACTTTTGCACATGCAGGAAAAAGCATGTGCAGAGACAGTGGTGAGGGCTGCAGGGACTGTGGGGGTTAGAAATCAGCGTGGGCAGGCCTAATGAGGTGGAGACAATTCTTTCCTCGGTCATGTTTTAAGGTAAGACAAGAATATTCAGACAAACTGCTGTGGTCGACTTTCTCCATGAGGGAATTTACGCTGATACCTGTAAGTGAATTCATTAGTTGCAATGATAATTGAATCAATTCAGGGTGTTTGCCTGGAAGGGAGTCTACCTTCATTCTAACTTGCCAGGTTTTAAAAAAACAAAGCTTTAAATCGGTCAGCTGAAATTGGTTTATGAATTGCTAGAAATCCCTAGACAGATTTCCATCAATTCAAAACATCACAGACAATCCTGTATTTGCAATGGGCTTTGAGCTATTCATGAAATCCTATTGAACATCTTTTTTGCATTAATTTAGTGATATTTCTCACTGACGTCAAGGTGATGAAAAATAACACTAAACCTTACTTGGCTGACTGTGAAGGACTTGGAACTCTACCAGGCATGCTGCAGGCAATTTCTGGAAGGCAGGCAGGAAGGCAGGCAGGGGGACCTGGCATGCCTCAGAAACTACCTCAGAGATGAGCTTTAGAGAGAAACAAGTCTACAATTATGGGAATAAAACTCAAAAATATTTAACTGCTGCCAGCGATTTCTAAAAAGCTATAAAACATTAAAAAACATGCACCAATGGCAGGGGTGAGCAAAAGGAGGTACACTTTAAAAGAGGAACATCAGTGTCTTATTTATTTACCAAATACATCTACTCAGTGGTTCTCAACCTTCTAAGGCCCTGACCTTTTAATACATCCTCATGTACAGACCCCCATATGTTTGGGGTCACCACAACATGAGGAACTGTATTACTGTATTAAAGAGTCATGGCATTAGGAAGCTTGAGAACCACTGACCTCCAGGATTGACTTTGTGCTAGGCACTTTTCTGATGACTTTGTGAATATTAAGTCACTTCATATTCTTGACAACCCTTATGAGATAGATGCTATGGTTATCTTCATTTTACAGACAGAGGGTGAGGCACAGAAAGGTTATGTCATTTGCTCATGATCACACAGCTGGTTTGAGCTGGAATTTAAACCTAGGGGAGTCTGGCTCCTGAGTTCAGGAAGGCATCAGCCACCGAACATGCTGCCTCCCATAAAGGAAAGCAAAGGAAATGGTGTTTCCTCTCAAGAGTTTAGTCTTTGTCACCTGGGAGCTGCTGCTTCCTTCCAATTTTACTAAGTTGTGCCTTATGAAACTGTTCTCCACTGTTGTGGAGATAATCATGTACCTGGTCATGCCAGTACTGATACAGGAAGCAGAGATACAGCTTGGTCACGTGGTGTGGCCTTGGTGTGCCACTTGGCGTGGTTGAAGTCTTGTCTACAGCACATGGTGATAGATTGTCAATAGGAATAGTTTCTACTTTAGACACCATGAACAGTGACATTTATAGACAGTTAATGGACTATGTAGTGGAGAAGATTGTCTTAGAGATTCAATAGCTTTAAGAAATGGTTAGAAGCAGAAAGTAAGGGGGAAAACCTGTAAATGGCTTTCACGTAGGACTCTTCTTTTCAAACACACTTCTTTAAGAACAAAATCCTTCCATTTGCACAAGTTATATTGATTATCCTGATCAAGATTTGTGTTTCTGACGTAAGAGCTCTTGGTTATAGGGTTTTTGTTTTGCACATGTATCTGTCTGTCAGATTGACATGTTGCTTGGGAATTAATGTTCTTTCCACTGTGTTATGAAATCTCTCTCCCCATCAGTTCTTTTTCTGCCAATAGTAATTTCCCCATGAGTCTTAGAGCTCATTGAGGAGGGGCTTGCACTTTACACAGTAGAGTAGTAGACGTCTTATCAGGTAAGAACAGGCCATTTTTATTAAAATGCTGTATCTCCAGTCCAGCCTCCTATCCTCAGATGCTGGTATCCAGTTGCCTTTTTGCCATCTCTACTCAGATTTCTAACAAACATCTTTCATTTAAATGTGTAAAATGGCCATCTTCCTACCTGTACTCTTACTCATTTTAATCAAAGAATCCCCCTTTTTTTTGCATACAGAGTCTCACTCTGTCGCCCTGGGATTGAATGCCATGGCATCATCATAGCTCACAGCAATCTCAAACTCTTGGGCTCAAGCCATCCTCTTGCCTCAGCCTCCTGAGTAGCTGGGACTACAGGTACCCACCACAATGCTTGGATCGGAGGCGTGAGCCATCACGCCTGTGAGGAAACCCCGTCTTTTAAACTGTTCAAGCCTAAATCTTTGAAGCATTTGACTTCTTTCATTTTCTCATGCCCCTAATCCAAGTCAACAGTGAATCCTGTCTGTACCTTCAGAATAAGTCGAGAATCCAGTCTTCATTGTACTTCACGTGACCACCTGCTTTGAACCACCATTTCCCCTTTCTCCGATGGCTGTGATAGCCTCTGTGCTTATTCTTTTGCCCATCAACAGCAGTCAGAGCAATTCAGTAAAAATGCAAGTTCAGCCTTGCAGGAACATTCTTACTCTGCGAAAATCTCTGTAGCCTGTCCCCCTTCCAGAGTTAAGGTCGGAGTCCTCTGAACGACTGCCAAGGTCTGACATCATCTGGCCTCCACTCCCCTTCTCCCACTCTCTTCACTCTCTCTCCTCTGGTCCAGCCTCGCTGGCCCAGTCCTGTTTCTCATCCACAAGGCACACTCCTACCTTGGAACCCTTAGCATTAACTGTTTCCACTAATTGGAAAGCCCTTTCTCCAGATATCCCCAAGATAAATCCCCTCAACCTCCTTTAAATCTTAGTTGAATCGTCACTTTGTTAATGAGGCTCCCTTGGCCATCTGATTTTTAAATGTATTCCCCAAATCCTCCCCATTTTCTTTTCTCATGGCACTTGTCACCTAACAAATGATAGAATTTACTTATTACTTTCATTATTTAGTATCTTTCTTTCCTGACTCAAAAGTATAATTCATCAGGGTCTGTATTATTCACTGAAATGTCATAAGTATCTAAAATGATGTCTAACGTAGTAGATAATCAATGAATATTTTTGAGTAAACAAATAAAAAAATGAATTTAAAAAATATATGTTAAGTTGGACCTCTGTAATAAAACCATCCTTGGCTACCATGCTTCTTCATTTTCCCATGGTTAGCCACAGGAGTGTTATAAATTTGTAATAACCTTATGTTTTGCTTATCATTTGAACTTTAAACTTCCTTTCCATATGCCTGTGTACAGCATTGCCATAAAGATAATATCTGCCATTGCAATCAAATCCATCATGAATATATAGTTATCTAAAGCTCAAAATAAACTCTTATGGAAGTGTCTGGCAGATAAGGCTAAATTTGCTATTACTTCATGAATTTTGACAATTCTTTCCATTCTGAAAGTGAAAAAGTATCATTTGCATCTTGATTAAAATTAAGAAGAGTGATCTTTGCTATACAGAAATGAAGGCAATGGGCAACAATTCTGGTTCACACGGTGATTTTTCAGAAAGATCAGATTTGCTGCACCCGGATTCCAACCAGGCCTAAAGAAGTATGTCCTGGAAATAGAGGACCAGTGTGAAATCTCTTTCTATTTTGAGTTAAGATGCTGACCCATAAACAGTCCTTGAAGCTACCAGTATCCAAGGACACAGGGCTAGTGTTTTCCACCTTGTTTGAATGTTCAGTTTAGTCAACACACGGCAGCTGGACTCAGTCCTGTTTTTAGGAACATCCCTACAAGAAAGTGCCTGGTCTTTACTCATGCTCTGATTGGTATGCTTAGAGCAGGGGGCCAACCCGCTGTCACTCTGAGCTCACCTTTAAATGGGGGAGAGGGAGAACACTTCGGTACCAACAGGCAGAAAACAAAGATAAACAGAAACAGCATGGCCAAGTGTTAAAATCAGAAAATGCAGAGGGGACAATTTTATCCGCCCGTGCTCAGCCATCAGAATTAGTGGGACTTAAAAAGCTGCAATGTCATCTGCACTGTTGATTTCACACTGAGTAGAGCCAATTACTTATCAGCCCCTCTAAGCTCATAGACCTTTATTTGAAACTGCAGTTGATTTGGAGGTAGCATTATTCCTGGGTTATCTAGAAGCCCTCTATTTCAGTGTTTTTCAACCTTTGATCTCACGGCACGCTTGCACCTATAGTTAAACTTCTGCATACTTACATTATGTTGATCAAAAAGCAGAGTAAAAACAAGAACATATTTACTGTGCCTTGAACTTCTTTTGAAAATAATTTAATTAATGATATTTAACAATTTTCACAGCACACCTAAGATTCTCTCATGGCACAGCAGTGTGCTGCGGCACACCAGTTGAAAATCACTGATCTATTTCTTTTTCTTTTTTGGACACAGAGTTTCTCTTTGTTGCCATAGGTAGAGTGCGGTGGCATCATAGCTCACAGCAACCTCAGACTCTTGGGCTCAAGTGATCCTCTTGCCTCAGTTTTTCTTTTTCTTTCTTTCTTTTTTTTAGTAGAAATGGGGTCTCATTCTTGCTTAGGCTGATCTCGAACTCATGAGCTCAAGCGCTCCACTTATGTTGGCTTCCCAGAGTGCTAGGCTTACAGGCATGAACCAAAATGCTGGCTTCCTCTATTTCCTATTTCTAGTGCTCTCTAACTAAGAGCAAATAATGAATATTATGTAGTTTCCACTTAATCAGTCCCAAGACTTGTAAAATAATAATATTTAAATGTAGCAGGTATTTAAATGCAGTAATAGAAGACATGCTATAAGTTGCTTTGATTATGATTGACGGTTATTGTCATCGTGATGCTGTTAGTTTGGATCCAGGCCAGTCATGTGACTTTCACCTGTGAACTAGGTCTTGCCTCTCTGGACCTCTCTAACATGAGATTGTTTTCCTTGTTTAGCATGATACATTAAGGAGAGGGTTGGAATGATGCTTCCTACTACTTTTAATCACTATTCTGTTTCCAGAGGGATCTAGCATGGGCCCTTAGATTGGGAGAGTGTGTAGTGATAACGTTGCCAGGGTTAAGTAGAGTCAGGATGTACGTGAGCAGGCGCTGGCTTCACTTCTCACCCTTTACCAGAGATAAAAAGCGATTATTTGCCTAATCCATTATGTGGCATGTTCTTTTTAACTGGGAGACATCGAAAAATTCTATTAGAAAAATCTCACGAGCTCTCAAGACTGATTTTCCATGAATCCATGGAACACACACACATATATACAAATTGCACACTATTTTAAATTGCACACGAACTTTATGGCCACCATGCATATGAAACATTTTTGTTCATACTTTTGCTATCTATTGCTATGTATCCAAATACACCAGAACCTGCCAGCTTAAAACAACACATTTTATGAACCCATAATTTGCAAGGGTCAAGAATCTGTGAGCACCTTAGCTGGGTGGCTCTGAATCAGGCTCTCTCTAGGTGACAGATGGAGGCTGAGGCTACAGTCATCTGACAGCCTAAATGGGCTGAAGGATCCCCCCACCAGAGGTCTCAGTTCCACCCCTCATGGGCCTCTCTACTGCTCTCAACATGGCAGCTGGCCTCGCCCAGAGTGAGGGATCCAGGAGAGCGTGCAAGAGAGTGCAGCATGGAAGCCACAGCATCCTTTGTGACCTAATCTCAGAATGCCCTTCCATGTGTTATACTCAATTTTGTTGAACATAACCATCCCTGGTGCAATGTGAGAGGGGACTAGAAGAGGTGTGAGTGTATCTTGGTGGCTGGCTACCAGAGTCATATTTACCATTTTAAGCAGGATTTTATATCTCTTTTTAATAAATGAGGCTATAGCCATAGAATGGCCTGAATTAAAAATAAAGTGACAAAAGTTTGATAGAATACCACGTATTCTTCATTAAACATTGCAATTTTGTCTGTGTATGTATAACATCATTGTACATATGTGCATACCCACAAAAGCACACACATTAGAAGTGCAGAATATTTATCCTGCCCAAATGTACTGAATCAGAATCTATATTTTAACCAGGTCCCCAGATAATTCCTATGCATGTTAAGTTTGAGGAGCACCAGCATAGATTATATTTCCAACTTCTTTAGTCATAAAATCTTAATACTTTCTAAAAATTAGTAAAGAAGAAAACTAACAAAATTACCTGTTAAATATTAGCTGCTGAATCTCTTTATCCATCCCCTTCCCCAGCCCCCTCCCTAGCCCCTTTCCTACACAGATACTATGCAAAAATACAGTCTGGCCCTCCATAGTGTGGAAGCCAAATCAAAGCTTTTATTTATTTATTTTTTCCTCACAAGCAAGTAGGTGGAGTACTGCAATGACATTTCAAAAACCATGTTCTAAGATAAGATTTGTTTTTATTGATGGCAGATGGTAAAAGACTTCCAAAGGATACAGTTGGCTCTAGGAAAAAGAAATAGTTTTGAAAATCATCAACTGGTATTTGCACAATGTCATCAGGGACCTTCTTTTTCTCTTGCCTTAAACAAATACAGACAATTCTACAGGAAGAGAAAGCTGTGTATAAAATTCAGCCATGTGTTTGAAATGATTCCATTTTTACAAGATGGTTTAAAGTACCCTGACAGTTGTACAGACAAAAAACTCTAGCTAATTTGTTTTTGTGGTGTCAACGAATTTTTGTTGGTCTTGTTGGCATTGGGATTGAAATACCCACCCACAGTTTTATTACTGGGTTAGTCCCTAAAGGGGAAGCCTTGAAGTAGAGGCAGTTATGTAGCCTGTAGCTTATTAAACCATTAAAAAATATTTTTCTCCAATTATAAAAGTAATACAAACACCTTATAGAAAATTTAAGAAATACCAAGAACTACAGGGAAAGTAAGTTATTTGAAGCTTGTTAAAAAATAACTACTAAAAGATAATGTCTGTTAATATTTTGGCTTATTCCCTAACAGTCTTTTCCTGCCATACTCCTAATATACATGAGGCTGCATATGGATCGCGTATACACAACATAGGCAAGAGAGAAATGTCCAAGATTCTTACTGTGAGGAGAAATGAATCGAAATGTTGATGTATTTTTACCAAGCAAACAAAAATTCTGAAACTGAGACAAGGTTTTTGGTGACCCTTTCCTACTGTTACACTATCAGACTAACTTTGCCTGTCATGTTTATGATCATTACCATTCTTAAAATTCTTTAGAAAATTTTCATCACCTTGAAAAGAATTCCTGTACCAATTAGCCATCATTTTCAATGTCTTCTTTTCCCCAGCCCCTAGCAAACCACCAACATATTTTCAGAGTCTATGGGTTTGCCTATTCTGGACATTTCATATAATACTTGGCCTTTTGGGTCTGGTTCTTTCCACTTCGATTAATATTTTCAAGGTTCATCTACGTTGCACCATGAATTGTTACTTCATTCTTTTTTTCTGTGGCTGAGTAGTATAACATTATATGGGTGTACCACCCATTGTGTACCTGTTCGTGAGTTCACAGACATACGGGTTGTTTCTATTTTTTGACTATTTTAAATAATGATGCTATGAATATTTATGGATAAAATTTGGGGTGGACATAGTTTTTAAATTCTTTTGTGATCATACCTAGATGTAAAGTTTCTGGGTCGTATTAAACTCCACATTGAATTTCTTAAGGAATGGACAAATTGTTTTCCCAGGAAACTGCACCATTTTGCATTTCCTTTAGCAATGTATGAAGGTTCCAATTATACCACATTCTTGCCAAGACTTGTTATTGTCTTTCTTTTTTATTTTAGCTATTTTACTGGATTTGAAGCAGAATCTCCCTGTGGTTTTGATTTGCAATTTCCTAATGACTAATGTTGACATTGAACATCTTTTCTTTTTTTTTTTTGTAGAGACAGAATCTCACTTTATTGCCCTCGGTAGAGTGCTGTGGCATCACACAGCTCACAGCAATCTCTCCAGGGATTAGGCGATTCTCTTACCTCAGCCTCCCGAGTAATTGGGACTATAGGCGCCTGCCACAACGCCCGGCTATTTTTCTGTTTTGCAGTTCAGCCGAGGCTGGGTTTGAACCTGCCACCTTCGGCATATGGGGCCGGTGCCCTACTCGCTGAGCCACAGGTGCTGCCCCGACATTGAACATCTTTTCACATGCATATTTGCCCCTTGTGTAAAATGGATATTCAAATGGTTTATCCATTATGTAGCTATTTTATCATTGTGATTGTTCTTTATGTATTCTAGATGCTAGGCCCTTACCAGAGAGATGATTTGTAAATATATTCTTCTGTGGGCTATCTTTTCACTTTGTTAGGACTGTCTTTTGATGTGTAAATTTTGTATTTCTGATGAAGTCCAATCGAACATGCCTGTTACAGGTGATACAGTATATACATGGATATACATATGGACACACAGATGTATATAAAATTAAGGACATACTTGAAGAATTCTTTTTTAAAAGTATGATTTAAATCTGAATGTTCAGATAATGTTCAGATATTCAGAATGATTTATTTAAGAGAAACAAGTGGAAAGCCATTAAAGTATACCTGAGTCTTGAAATTCAAATGGAAATGACAAATTCAAGCATTTTATGTTCTTTCCAAAAATAGCTTTCTAGTCCTAGGTTCTTTCTCCTAAAATTGTCTCCTTTGAATATATTAGAAGAATTCATATTGTCCTGTGGCAGAAAATACTGTTAAGATTAACATAAGAAATAGAAGTTTCTTCTTTCTTATGAATTTGTTAGAGGAACTCCATTTACCCAGTCTGGTATTGCTAGGAGAGGAGAAAATTTCACATTTTTAGAGCAAGTTTCATCACTTGCTAATAAAAAACAAAGGAAATTTAATGGCAGTTCAGTTTATTTACTTTTTTCCTAATTGTGTATATTTGGTGTAGTATCTAACAAACCATTGCCCAATCTCAGGTTCTAAAAATTTATACTTTTTCCCCCCTAAGAATTTTATAGTTTTAACTCTTATATTTAGGTCTCTGATCCATTCTGAGTTAAAATTTTGTTAGGGTAAGATAGGGGTCCAACTTCATTCTTCTGCATGTGGATATCCAGTTGTCCCAACACCATTTATTAAAACTGGTTTTTCTCCCACTTAATTATCTTGGCATTTTTATTGCAAAGAATGTTTTTTCTATTGATTTCCGCCCCCCATAGGACTGTCAGCGATTACTACAAACTGTAGATCTGATCAATTTTTGGCTACTAAAATTCCTTCAATGGTTTCTATGGATTATGACAAAAGTATTACATCTAGAAATGTTCTGGGAAGGGAAGAGGCTCTGGAATTGATCATACTTTTGAATTTGGATCTAGCTCTTATGAAAAGAGTGACTTGGGACAAATTACTCAATTGCAACTAGAGTGTGAAATCACACTGGCAGGGACCTGGCCTGAGTCGCTCAACATCAGTACCCCAAATCCACCACAAAGCTGGCAGCACTCACATTCAGAGTGAATCTAGTTTCCTTATCTACAAAATGGAGATTATTGAAACTATTTAATAAGGTGCTGATCAGTGTTAAACTAAATAATATACTCAAGTGATTTGGTTTATAAAATGGTTTTTACTGAATCACTAACTATGAAAGTTTAAAGATGGACTGTCTTATGGCTCATTATTTCACTTCCAAGAAACAGAGTCATTAGTGTCCTTTTTTTGTTATTAAATAATAACTGTGTACATTAATGCAATCATGGGATACAATGTGCTGGTTTCATATACAACCTGAAATAGTTTCATCAAACTGGGTAGCATAGCCTTGATGGCATTTTCTTAGTTATTGTGTTAAGACATTTATATTTTACATTTAGTAAGTTTCACCTGTACCCTTCTAAGATGTCCTTTTTGATTCATCCGGGCAAGATCCAACTTGCTTGGCTTATTGGGGCTTCATTTGTTTCCATCTGTGCAGATTTTACATTTCTTGATACTTTTGTCTCTCAAAACTGTCGTAATGACTCATGTACTACCTGTAACAGCCTCTTTCTAAGTGTGAGTTGTATGTGAATTAGATGTTTGTAACTCGGGGACTGCATTTAATTTCAAACTATCATTATAATACTTTAGCGATCTTAAAGCAATGGTTGTTTGGCATAATATAGAAATGGAAGAAGATTGGGTCACCTCATGATTTGGGTAAATCTCATATTGAGCAGTTATTGAACAACTCCATGTGGGTTTTAATCAGTTACCACTGAATCTTTTAAAAATATGTTTATGTTTATGCCTTTGGATAAAAACCAGTGTGGTGAAAACCCAGATTGTAACAAATGGTTGCAGTGTGAGAGACGGAGGGAGTTTCCTGCACACGCCATTGCAGTTTATCATCGGCAGCCGTAACCGGGGCGCCTTCTGCCAACCTGGGTGGGGAAGGCAATGCGACAAGGGAGATCTCCCAAACTGTGTGGCTGTCAAGACGCAGTGCAGCCAGCAAGGGAGGCATCTAGCAGTTGTAGAGATGGCGTTTCAATGCGTGTCCAGGGACTCGTTGTTAATCATGTGTGACATATGGCACAGCTGGGAGGGTTTTGTGCCAGGCAGGGTGAGCTAGTGCAAAAGCACATGGAGGCAGCCAGGCCATGGAGACGTGAGAGAAGAACACCGGTGACTGAGCCCCTTTCCCTTGCAGGGTGGAGAATGAACTCAGGGGTTCAGTCTCTGGACCAGCAGATGGATTGCCCTGTGCTGCCTCTCTGAGACAGCCTTTTCTGATGTGATAGTTGTGCAAAATGGGTGTGGGTATACGAGTGGAATGGGAGTGGAGCAAAAGGGAATTTTTAACAAATAGTGTGTGGGTTCAGACACATACGTATACACACACACACACACACACACACACACACTTTCTCTTTAATAGAGGAGAATACAAACATTTTCAACAGTGCCAAAATGTTCCTCCAGCTTGGTGGGCTTGAAAAGTGATACGTCCAGTTTAGACGTTTGGCAGGCTGCATGTGGAAAGTTTTCACATCGTGTCATCCTGTTTTAAGGAGTCTTTGCTGTCAGCGCTGAGAAGGTTAGTGACCTCAGGACTGGGTGGGGAAAACGGAGAGGTGGATGTTGGTTTGGCAGCATGCAGATAGTAGAAAACGGTCACCAGGAAACTTGCCATGTCTTGAAAGTTCTGTTTGAAGCCAGAGGAGCAGCACATCATCATTTTCACTTTGTGTGTTTCCCTCGTGTTTCATGTCAGTGGTGTGAGGTGCGGCTCCCTGAGTTCCGACCTCTACCTTTGTTTAGAAGAGGCATTTGCAAATAGATTAGGACTTCAGTCTGTGGTTTTTGTCAAGAGGTGACAGAGTGCCTAATGGCTGCTGACTTTTATGTCAACTTTTTGTCTATCAAATAACTAGTTACATAAAATTGTCCAGTGGTTTGTGTTATTAGAGAATTTTAGGTGGAAAGACATCTACTGGGCGTGTGAAGTCTTAAATGCAGGTTGAATTTTCAGAGAATTCTATTAGACTATAATTTTAGTGGGATGTGGTAATAGAAAATCAGAAAATTGCATTTTATTTTATTACTGCCAGGGTAATCAGATTTTAGTTTATAAACACAGAATCAATGGTAGTATTTCTGGATGTCTTCTTTGCTAGTAGAATTAGCCTGAAGTTGTACAATTTGAACTGAAGTATTGAATAGGTTATATGAGTCCCCCTCGCTCATAAATTAGGGAATCACTAGGATTCTAGAAATTCAGCAAGTCAGCTATGAAATAGAAATTAAGGATCCCTCTCTCTGCCCCTCCCCCCTCCCTTACCCTTCCCTCCCCTCTCCTGCTTCCTTCCCCCTCTCTCCTCGCTTCCCATCCTCTCCTACCCCCTCTCTCCTCTTCTATACCCCTCTCTCCCTCTCCTTCCCATTCTCTCCACCCCCTTCTCAGTTTCCATTTTCCTTTCTCCACATTGATCCAGCAAGTAAGAAAGTAGGTGTTTAGACTAGAGGACATCACCCTTACAAACAATAGCAGAAAGATGCAGGCCGTAAAAGGCTTTTGTAGACTTTTTTCAAAGAATGCCAAGGTACACAATACTTTCTTTTGAAAATGAAAGAAGCTGTAATATATCTTGCATGCATTTAGAATAAAAACAGAGAGATAATCTATAAAGTCTTCTATAAAACAGACTATAATATATTAAATTATAAGTTATGTTTCCCTCCTGATTTTTCCAAATAATTTGCAGAAATCGCTCACTTTAATAACAGGTTATTTTATCAGTGGCATAATCTGTTTTATATCTATGTCTAAGAAAGAACAAACTCTGGTCAGCCTAACATAATATTATGATTATAGGAGACAAAAGCCCCACCTGCTAAATATATCTTTCCCTCTGCACACAATTCTTCCTGGTGTTAAACTGTGAAATCCTAAAAGTCTTTTTTGAGTGCAAATATTCTTCCTGGGAGTCTGTATTATCCCCTTGGTGAGGTTCAGAATTACAGACTAACAGGGCTGGAAGAGAGCTGCCACGTTTTTGCCCTATACTCCTCTTAAAGATGAGAATATTGTGGTCCCAAGGGGAACAGTGACTCTTCCAAGATTGCGTGGTTGCTGCTGAGCTGCAAGTGGACACAACTTCCCTGAAAAACTCAAGGTGCCTGTGAGACCTGCTCGGCTTGCCTCCTAATTATCTTTTTTTTTTTTTTTTTTTTTTTTTTATCTCATCCCTCTTCTGGGGCTTATATCCTTTAATTTTATCAATTCACAGACAAAATATAGGCCCATAAACAAGAAAAAGAATACGCTTTTAAAAATGTTTATATTTTTAGGCTCAGTGCCCGTAGCTCCGTGGGTAGGGCGCCAGCCCCATACACCGAGGCTGGTGGATTTGAACCCGGCCTGGGCCTGCTAAGCAACAATGACAACTGCAATCAAAAAAATAGCCAGATGGTGTGGTGGGTACATGTAGTGTCAGCTACCTGGGAGGCTGAGGCAACGGAATCGCTTAAGCCCAAGAGTTTGAGGTTGCTGTGAGCTGTGATACCACAGTACTCCACTGAGGGCGACAAAGTGAGACTCTGTCTTCTTAAAAAAAAAAAATATATATATATATATATATATATATATTTATATATTTATATAAATTAATTGTATTTATATTAAGTTCATTGTATTTAAAATAAGATAAAATATTAAAGCATACCATGATCAGAAAAGCATTTGTCTTCCGTATTGTATGAGAGTGTGGATGACTGTCGAGTTCCTTTTCATCCCTGAGATCCTGTAATTCTGAGAGTCAGAAATAAAAAATGGATCGAATATGGATTTGTATCTGGTGTGTACTGGGTGGCCAATAGGCAGTAGCCTGGGGCCAAGACGTCTTTCTGTGCTCCCCAGGAAAATGGGGAGCAGAAGGGAGGGCTTACCTGGGAAGACACTTCCAGTCGCTGGTCCTTGTCCACACTGGTTACTCTGAGTTGCCCCCTGCCAGCCCTGTCACTTGTGTCCACCAGGAGTCTTGGTGAGGCAGCACATCCCTGAGCTCCCAGGCAGGTGCTCCCATCCCCCCACTGGGCACTGGCCAGGGAGGAGAGGAATGTGGGGCCTCGCTTCCTGTGGAAAATTCTGGCCTCCTGCTCAGTTCTTGGCATCACAGTAACCTCAGCACCTGCTTGCTGTCCTTGCCTCATGGGCCTCCCTCTGCCTCCACAGATGTGTCTTCACCTTGTGTCACCTCTTATGGGAACACAGAAGGCACCGGAGCCACCAAGAAGCTCTTGCTTTCTGGTCTACATGAAAATATTAATAATGAGGCCATCATCTTGAAGTGAGGAGAAGGAAGTATTTCTTCCTTTCTTCATTCTCTTATTTTGTAGCTTTTATTTCATTAATGTGTTTAACCAGCTTTCATGCTAATGATTCTCAGGGAAACTTGACCCCTTGTATATTTGCATCTGTGCTCCTTGCTGGGTATAGTGCAGCATTCATTCAGTTGTCAAATGAGGATTGAGACTTTCATAGGTCTGATTGCACGATTCCCTTGATTCCATGATTTATCTTTGCAGAAAGAAGCTAGCAAGCCTGTTAAAGACACTGGTTAAGTAGTTTAGATGGCCAGGAAAATACATTTTTAAAGCATTAAGAATAGTTTAGGAATACAAGCTCTAAATAAAATATAAAACCCAGTATTACCACCTGGTAAATAGGGAACATGCTTTTCCCCAGTAGATGGTTGTCTCTTCAACTCCCCTCAGATACAGTTAACAGTCAATTTTTCTACCACAACCTTAGAACATGAGCAGAGACAGCACAAAAACAGGGCAGTCCACTGAGGTTTGGCAGCTTAAATATCCATCATCAACTTTTCTGGACTTTCTTGAAAAGTGGTTGCCATTCCTGGCTAGTGGTTTTACTCATTTCTGTTGGAAACTTAAAACCTGGGTGGCCTGGAAGCCTCCGAGCATGTTAGGAAATCAGAGAAATCAATGTCCCCGACGTAGAACCAGCCATAGAGCTAGAAAATACCTTAGAGGAGGAATATGGCTGACTCCTGCTCTTCTTGAGAAAGGCCCCATTTGGCTCCAAATTCTGTGTCCTTTCTACCACATCACTCTACCTAAAGTTTGAGTCTTGGTGTCATTGGCTATCTTTGGGTTTTATTTATTTTGACTAAGTTATTTAAGTAAGTTTTGATAAGTTATTTTAACTTTTTGCCCCATATTTTATAGTATAGTAGATCATTTGGGGATTCTCTGGGAACAAAACCCAAAATTATACCGATATTTCTATGGGAAATTTGTCTTTGAATAATATTGTTTTAAAGAGAGCTGACATCTCCAAGAACATGACCACTGCGTTACTAAAGTCAAGAGTGTGTGAATGCTGAGGGGTTCCAGCAATGTTTGGGGATGATTTCGGGAAGAAGGATATGTCACGTGATGAGGGCATCAAGTGACTTGGACAAACAGTAGAAATAAGTCAGGAGGCTCTGTTCAAAGATTTTACCTTGAGTTTTTAAGATAACTCACCTCCTAACATTCTCTCTCCTAGACTCCCATGGACCCACAAGGGCCTCACATCTTTTCTTGTCCCTCACTGGACTCTCTTGACTGTGGCCATTCTGTAGAGTAACTGCAACCTCTGTCATTATTTCCCTCTACAATCTTTCTAGAAGTTTATGCAGTTAGCAAATGTAGGTGATAACTCCTAAGTAAATTTTAAAAAAGGGTAGGAAGACAAATGGGATGGGTTTCAGGAGGCATAGTTTACTCTCTGGGTGACCTTACATAGGCCACCTTGTTTACATAAGGCATTGTTTCTTCATCTATCAGAAGAACAGATGAGGTCCAGATAATCAAAATGTTTTCTTTAGGAAGTTCTTCAGGAAGAAAGTGAAAAGTGGAGTGCCTCAACTCTAGGAATTCCATTGTGTAGCATCGGTGATAATTCTTGAACTTAGAGAATTATTTCTGACTGTCACTTAAGCACTGATCTGCATTTCTGTCTACTAAGGATCAATCATTTTTGCTTATGTGTCCTCCCGCCCTGAAATGCAAGCTGTCCACCAAAGCAAGCATCATCTTCCCCCACTAATCAAACAAGATCCCTATTTCACTCCCTGTTTTCCAAAAGTGCTGTCTATGGGTACCCAGGCCTGAGTCCATGTGGTTGTCTTTGATAAATCTTTTCCCATCATCATCTACATCCTATTAGCCACTTAGTATATCATATTTTAATTTTGAAATGCCTTATGTGTGTACTTCTTCCTGTCTACTCTGTGTTAAAATCTTACACAAAGTTTACCATTTTAACTCTTTTTAAGTGTACATTCAGAAGCATATATACTCACTTTGTGTATAACCATTACCACTACCCATTTCCAGAACTTTTCCATCATCTCAAACTGAAACTGTGCCCATTAAATGATGTCTTCCTGTCTATTTTTAATTAATTTGTTAAAGGATCAGAATGTCAACCCATCCACTTCCAAATTGTATCACCACTCTCCTATTTGGATTCTTTGCCTCTGGATTCCCAAACTTCCAGTCTATTGCATATGCTGATTTGAATTTTATCTTTTTATTATACTCTTTTTTTCCTTTCACTTAGACGTGAACACTAGAAGCTTTACAGTCACATTTCACCTACACACCCACTGCAATTTCCCACCATTTTTGTTACAGATCCATTGTGATGTCAGATCAGTGCTCCTCCAGCCCCCACTTTTAAAAATGATTATAACATGTTTGTTTTATTTCCCTCTGAGATTCAGGAATGTTCAGGAATTTGCTCAGGCTTAGAGCTGGGATTCAGACTTTCTTCATAGGTTTTTGGAGCTAGTCAGATTCTCCCTGAGCCTTACAGGGCTAAGGTCCACACAGCCTCCCAGGATTACAGAGCTAGGGTTCACACTGTCTCCCAGGATTGTAAAGCCAAGGTTCACACTCCCAGGATTAGAGAGCTGGGGTTCACACTGTCTCCCAGGATTATAAAGCCAAGGTTCACACTCTCTCCCAGGATTATGAAGCTAGGGGTCAGACTCACTCCCAAGATAAAATAATACACATTTCTTTATGTGGTGGAGTTCCCATTAAGTGACCAGGATTTCACTGTCCCAGCTTAGGTTTGCACAGGCTTAATGGGAGTTTATTCCAAATAATGGCTTACGAATGTAGGTTACTTAAAGAATTACATGTCCTGTTTTCATTCCTTAATGTTCAATAGTACTAGTTGTTACCATTATTCTATCTCTCTCCACAGTTCCAGCTAGTTCCAGCTCTCAGCAGTGCTTTCTCTCTCTCTTGCAGTGACTAAGGTGACCACCAGGATTATTGAGCTGTGTGGGCCAGCACCTGGTTAACCCTTTTCACAGAGTATTTTGTTGAATCTCATATTTCTCTCCATTTTTGAAATCTGGCAACTAAGTATTAATCTGATGATTTTCAATCATGACTACACGTTCAAATTACCTGAGTGCTCTTAAAAATTAATGATATTTAGGCCTAACTACTTGAACTATTGAGGTTCCTGGCCTGGGTTAAGACCCAAAAGTAATGGAACCTTTTTAAGGTCACATAACCAGTAAATGGTGGAACCTGCATTCAAACTCAGGTCACTGTGGCTTCAGAACCAAAACTCTGAACCAGAATTCTCATCCCTGGTAGTGGGATGTGTGTGTGTGTGTGTGTGTGTGTGTGTGTATGTATATATATATATACACACAATTATATATAATACATATATGAGGAGAATATTGTGGGACCAAGGTAAGAGTTATTGATAATATTGAAAGGCAGACAAATGTAACTGTTTCAGTGTCTCTGATGGGTAATTAGAGTTGAAAACACAACTTTAGCCCTACTGCAATATTATACTGCTTTGGACTGTATTCAATAAATACATTCTTCCCATTACAGACAATCAAAAAAGACATATTGGGTAGTGCTAAGAGAGACAGAATAATGGTAACAATACAGTACTGTTGAACATTAAGGAATGAAAAAAAGACATATAATTCTTTAAGTAGCCTACATTTGTAAGCCATTATTTGGAATAAACTCCCATTAAGCCATATCTGTGCAAACCTAAGCTGGCGCAGTGAAATTCTGGTCATTTAATGGGAACTCCACCGCATAAGGAACTATGTATTCATAGTGAAAAGAAATAGGAGTGTGACCTGAAAGGTTTTAGTGTAAGGTTTGTAGGTGCTCTGAATGCAAGAGGTGACAGGGATGTCTGGAGCGCTGCGACTTACCTGACTTTCTGCAGGGCGAGCTTGTCCTTGGTGCATGTCATGGGTGCTGCTTGATTCTTCATATCATTAAGCTGATGTCTTGGGAGCAGAGCCATGCTCTAATTTCAGCTTCAGATTCAATTCTTGTTATTGACAAATGCTGGTGTGGGAGCCGAGATTGAGTTTGCTGCAAGAAAGAGGCCCTAGGCATATAATGTCTTTAAGGATCCTATAAAAAGTGCAGTTATGTAATTTGTTGAGATGAGTTAAGTGGTAATCATCATGATGTTTGACATTTACAAATTCTCCCCATAGTACTAGACATTTAACTTAAGCACACAGTTGACACTGAAGAAGTACTGTTCTATGTAATGTACTCAAAACCTGCCAGTGGGTGTGGTGGTTCTTTCCTTAAGTAAACAGCCTTACATTTACTAAAGTCATTATAGAGGACAGGGAAATGAATTCACTAGCGAAGTGAAACCCAAGCATCTGAAATGATACTTTGATCTTTACAATAGAAAATATAATGGCAAGGTTGGTTTATTGTGGAGACAGACGTTTCCTTTAGTGGTGACAAGAAAATATGAACCATTACCTGAAGACTAAGGACACTCACAGTCAAGCTTCAAAAACTGTAAGGGAGGCAGTGTCAACACAGAACTGCACTAATGTTTCATCTAGGTCATTACACTGGTCTCTTCACGATGAGACGGGGGTGCAATTCTGTTCTTGCCTTTCCTTTTCTCACAGGTGGCAACTCCTGGTTTTTGTCTGGGACACATTCTATCTCTGTTGATTGTTGGTTAAGTGAGACGTTTCAATAGTGTGAATTGTAAATATCTGCTGTGAAGCTGCCCTAATCAGTGCTGGGGAAATAGTCACGGTGGAATTGTTATAACTGAACACTCCAAGTTGTTGAGGGTTAACTGAAACACAAAAATAGTGTTTAATAAGATTAATAAACTGTTAGGAAAAGCAACTGTTTGGGGTAAGTCTAGAGACTCAAAATGTAAAATTACTTTTAAAAAATGTATTTAATATGAAATGTATTGCTAAAAGGAACCAGACAGGTATGTGGGCAGCAGGGGTTGCAGTGTGGTTGGCCTTGGGTCCTGGGGGTCACTAGCAACCACTGACCATTTAAAGAAGGCAGCATAGGAGAGGTTGCCTTTGAAAAAGGCCAGTATGGCTGGAGTGTGGGGAGGGCTTAAAGGGTGTGAAGCTGGAGGGAGGGACACTAGTTGGGAGGCTGAGTAACAGTCCTGGTGAAATAGAACAAGGCCTAAGCTTGGAGGCCAGTGACTGAGCGTGAAGGGGAGGTGGGGGAAGAAGGCCTTTGAGATAACATCAGAAAATGATGACAGACTGGATGGGGATGGAGAGTGGCAGGAAGACGGGAGGGGTACGGAATGAGATAGGCATTTCTCGACTGGTCTATGCAAAGAGAGTAGCCCTGGTTTCTCGGGGAAATCTCTTATTGCTGGAGATGCTCAGTCTAACCTTAGGTTCTTTTTACTTTATTGGAAGATTTTCTCTTATTTTTAAATAGAAAATATAAATTGATATACATATGAAAACAAATGAAAATGTGATCTTTTAAAAGCATTACAATATTTATAGAAAAAAGTATGTTCATAGTTTTATTCAGGCTAAATTGGGACTGGGCAAAGCCTTGGGTCTTCAATATTCCTCTTTGTAAAACACGTGGGGATCTTACAAACGTTTAAAAAAATTATCCTGATAGACTAATATTGAAAGTCAAGGCTCCATTAGTTCCAGTGGTTAAACTTAAAGCACTTAATGTGTAAGTCTTTCTGAAGTTGCTGTCGTGTAATAAAGTGGCGATGGAATTTTTAAGAAAACATTTTATGGCTCTGCAATAGATGAATTTTTCTGCTGGGATTTATATAATGACATTGGAGAAAGCTAAAACAATGTATAAAATAAAGCCCTGTGGAAGTAAAAATAATTATAAAGGATTCCCACCTGAAATGATGGAATGCCTATGGTTGTACAGTTCTGTATTTTGTTTCCCTATCTATTTCATATTATAATTAAAGGCCTTTTTAGTGGCCAGTTGTATTTTAAAGCACTTCATTCTAGGGTGCCAAGAATTCCACTGGTGTAGAGCAGTAACTTTTTCCAAACATGGCAAGAGAAACATTGAAACAAGAGGCATCTTTAACCTAATACTCAGCTGAATAGAGACAGAGTCATTCTTGTTGTTAAGGGAAGACTCTCTTGAGGTAGAAATCACCTAGGGGACAGTTGGAGCAACTATTGGGAAGTCATGTAGATGCAAAACCTTTGGCATTGTGTCCTGAAACACTCTAATGTTGGGTTTGGTCACTCTACGCCCTTTGCTGTGGCTGCACGTTGTTCAGCAAGTAACTTAAACCTTCTGAGCTTCCCTTTCCTTCTCTCTAAGATAGGGATGCTGGAACTCACCTAATGGGCATATGACAAAAGCTATTAAATTAAATGAGGTAATATGTATTCACTGCCCTGTAAATTGCAAGGAATTATGCAATTATTATTATAGTTTTAGAATTGTTTTTTTTCTCTTATTATTAAATCATAGCTGTGTACATTAATGCAATCTTGGGGTACAATGTTCTGGTTTTATATACAATTTGAAATATTTTCATCTAACTGGTTAGCATAGCCTTCACAGTATTTTCTTAGTTATTGTGTTAAGACGTGTATATTCTACATTTAGTAGATTTCACCTGTACCCTTTAAGATGCACCGTAGGTGTGGTCCCACCAAATACTCTCCCTCCACCCAACCTCTCCCATGCCCTCCCCTCCCCTCCTCATCCCCATTCCCCATATTCTTGGGCTATAATTGGGTTATAGCTTTCATATGAGGGCCAAGTACATTGGAACTTTTTCTTCCATTTTTGAGATACTTTGCTAGCAAGAATATGTTCCAGCACCATCCATGTAAACATGAAAGAGGTAAAGTCTCCATCTTTTTTAAGGCTGCATAATATTCCATGGTATAGAATTGTCTTAATACAAAACCAAATGTGTTTCAGGTTTTTAAATCAGGTCTATATCTCTATCTTGTAAGCAATTTTTCTAGATAGACATCCCCCTGATTATTTCTTCTACTACCCATGTAGTCAGCAGCTACAAAATTTTAAGGCAGAGTATGCTGCTACGTTCAGGAAATAATGAACTTGAGGAAGCTGTAGTTTTGTGTTATTTGCATTTTCAAAATGAGTCATTTGCATTTTTTTAACACAGCTAGTAACCTCCAGCTCTGTCATAAACACAGCGGCTGTTTTGCTGCCTTGGGTCTGGCTGTGATGCTAACCACAGCTTCTGTTGTGGTGTGTATTATTCCACCAGTGGGCCTCTGACTTTGAAAACAAGTGTTTTTATGCTATGCCTGTTCTAAGTACACCTAGATTGAAAAGGAAGCACTGCACAGAACAAGCCAGTTCTAGGAATCTCAGAGAACAAAAAGGAAAAGAAAAAGCTAGGGGGTTGGTAGCATCTTCATTAACTCCTACTGGAGTTCCAGCATTCTAAAGAGATTACTTAGCTTAAGGTAGATCTTGTCTTGGGTGGTTGAAATGTCAAGATCAAGACCAAACTCTTGACCTCAGTGGATTGAATCATAGCTACAGGCCTCTGATATGTCCTCATGAGTATGGTCTGTGTGTGGTTAGGTGTGTATGTGAGTGTAAACATGTGTGTGTATGAGGAAGACTGAGAATCAGGAAACAGGGATCGTATTTGGATCCTTGCCACTAGGGAGCTATGAAACCTTGTGCAAAATCCCCTCACCTGTTTGAATTTCATTTTTCTCACCTAGAAGATAAGGATGAGATGCTCACTAAGATTTCTTCTGTAACATCTTGTTGTGTTGTGATTGATTGACCTCCAACCGTATGGAATCCTGATTCTTAACACAATGTTGAAAGGGCAATTTTTTGTCAACCTAGTTTCTGCTTTCTGTGTTCAGGAGACATAGATTGTTCTCTAAGTCAGTGCTGGAGTCTCCTCTCCCCACACCTCTACTGCAGTAAAGGGCATACGGCACGCTCGATAATACAAGGTCTCCTACAACTTAAAGTACAACTGATGACGTTTGTCAGGAGATTTAGCAGCATCCAAAGTGTCCTCATTTGTGATGGATAACAGAGTCAAAGAAAGGGGAAGCCAACTTTATTCTTTTGCATTCTGCCCTCTGCCAACCCTCCTATTCTGATAAGGCCCTTGAAAATCAAGAGGAGTTTTTCATCCCTCTAGAATCTCCTAAGAAAACAAATTCTATCCAACTCTTAGGTAGCCGGGATATTATGAATTAATCGATACAAATACATGCCATGTTACAAAATCTTCGTACAAAATGACAAATATACTATGTGATTACTATGTGGGTTATTTTAATCTTATAAATTCCACACATCAGGGTATAGACATGAAATCACAGGTTTTCCCCCCCACTGATATTGGGCTATTGAAGTTTGAAATTTGAATTCTACATTAGAAAATTTCAAAAATATACCTGACAGTCCTTCTCCTAAATTAAAATGTGATTGTTCCTTTTTGATGTCTTGCGATCGTCAGCCAGTCACCAAAGTGTGTATCTTCCTTTGTCTCCAGAGACTTATGGAGTCTTTAGGTTCTGAAAGTACAGAAGATGCTAATAATCTCACATTCAAACAAGTCAACATAGAACATGTTGAGCCAGGAGTTGTAATTTCAAGAGAGATTTAAGTGACATTTTTTCATTCCTGTACCAAATATTTACTAAGTCTGTGTAAGGCCCAGCATTGGGTGATGCAAAGCTAATCAAGCCCTAGCCTGCTCTGGAGGAATTAATGACCTAATGGGGAAATTAGGCTTGGACAAAAATGACCAAAGTTCAAAGTAAAACGAACTGAGGATATGAGAAGTGGGAAAATTGCTGAGATTTTAACAAAGCCTCTTTTTCTTTATCCTCTGTTGATGGTCCCCAAGACTACCCCCAATTTCACAAGGAACTCACAGGACTTGGCATGAAGTTATACTCACAGATATGGCACAAAGTAAAACCAGCAAAGGGAAAAGTGTAAGGGTCAAGGACCAGGGGAAACCAGTTGCAAGCCTCCAAGAGCCCTCTCAAGCAATGGAGTCTCCAGAAATAAGTTGTTAAAAATGTGGGAATTATCTACCAAGGAAGTCTACTAGAGACTCAGTGTCAAAGGATTTTACTGGAGGCTAGTCACATAGGCATGCTTTGCCTAGCACATGCCAAAAATCGAGAGTCCCAGAAGGAAAGCAGGTGTTCCACACAAATCACATTGTTTGAGGCAAGGAGCCACCTTTTTTCAGTTTTGGGATGATGGGAACGCTCCTGAAATCCAAGTTCTCAGATGCCAACGTAATAAGCAGGCCACTCAAAGGACGATAATGTCTGGCCTGGTGCATTAACTGATTCCTGCACACTGTCAAAAACTCATTCCAAAATGGGTCAATGGAAAGAGAGTTCCCAGAATAGTTGCTTAATACAATCGTGTTGCCCTAAATCAGGCTACTTGGAATACAAAGGGAGACAAGAATTTCCCATAATTATTGCATTCACCTCCTAATTTTTGTGTCTACATAGTATATGGTGAGTGCTGAAAAATGGAATGAACAGCAGAATAATTTCTTATTTTTTAAAATCTATCATCTGTGTCAATACCTTGGAATCAGAATATTTCACTTAGAAATTCACAACCTTTTACCGGGAATGATGGGTGCCCAGCACTGGGCGAGGTGGGGGCAGCATGAACCAGTCAGCAGATTCCGTTATGTTTCACTTCCTGAATCCAAGCTCAATGATGCTGAGTTCAGTGACAAGAGAGGAGAGGGAAGAGCAGGTGGAGAAGGTTCGGGCTCCTCAGCAGGGGCAGGGGGGACCTGCTCCTGGGGGCAGCAGGGCCTTTACAGCTCAGAGGACTTCAGGCTTGGGAAGAGGCTCTAAGCCCACGGCCGTGGACTCCTGCGTCATGCTGTGCTGCCTCCAGGACACCAGACCAGACTTTCTAGGTCACAGTCATGGGCTCTAAAGCTAAACCAGCTGAAACAAAACCAGGCCCAAGGCTGGAAAAATGAGAGTCCTCTTCCTGTAGTCTAAGAACATTCTCCAACCAGCGAGAGGCAACGCGGAGGTGCCAGAAGCTCCCACACAAGGGCGGCCAGCCCCACAGTGGCCAGCACTTCTGGGCAGCCTTCTCTCCCCAGCATGGTGGCCTGCTTTTGGTAGAGGCCCCTCTCCTTGGACCGGGGCAGTAGAGTACATCTTGACCATACAGTTGTTGGCAAATTCCTCACTACAGCTGCCCCACTGCATCTGACACTCATCAGGCATCCCTGGAGATCTCTGTCCCTGACTCTGACCAGCAGAGGTTACTGAGGATGGAGTTACTCTGGACTCAGGAAGTTGGCCAGATTCTAATCCCCACAAACCACTGTGCAGCTATAACTGCATTTAGCCTTTCTAAGTAACCATCTTTTCATAGAGACAAGAGGTTAATAGTATTTCCCAGGGCAGTGGTGAGATTTCAATAAAACTTTGTCCATATAACCTGGCATGGCTGCTGACACCTAGTAGGCAAACTCAGTAAGTGGGAGCCCTAGTCTCCTTTCCTTGGATGTTAGGGCACACTGCGGAATGTTCCTGTAGTTTTAGAACCCAGGGCTCCAGGAGTCACCATGCCTCTTCTTTATTTCCTGCCTGTAACTAGTCAAGTTACAGAATGAATCTGGAGAGGACAATTGCTTCTGTTCCACACGCCACACACAGAGCTCTCTGGATGCATTAGAACATTTGATGCTAAGGATTGCCCATGTTCCACTCCCACGTGCCATTTCTTCATGTTTCTTGCTATTTTGGTTTTTGCTAAGAACAAAGACAAAGTCGATGAATTGGGAAACACTGAATGTAAGCCGGGCTCCTCTTTCCACAGTGACATGTGTTCTCTTTTCTTTAAAACTGTATAAGAGATAGTTAAAAAAAATTTTTCTTATACTTAACTCTGTGTTCTCCCTTCTTTGATCTCCATGGATGGCAAATATTCTAAGTCTGCACTATAGAAACTGAGGGATTGGCTTTAGGCGAGGCGAGTGGACCTTTGACCTCTCAGTGAAAGTTTGTCTGGACATCTGGGTCTGGCTCATGGAATAGGCCTCTTTTATTACACTAAATATCTTCTCTGAACTGGAGCTGCATTGGTATCTATGGTGGGGTCTCGCAGAAGTGTAGTGTTCATGGTGAAAGTGTGGTATGGCAGCATTCTAGGAATAGCTATTCTCCCTCTTCTAGAAGGCAGAGTTATGGCAGCCTCTCCTGTCACACTCCCCTCTCCTCCTGACAGACTGCTAGAGTTGACTTCTGCTGTGCCTACTGCCAACATAGTCAGCTACTCCGTGGTCCGGGATGCTCGCAAATGGTGCGATCCTAGTTAACTTTTCCTGTGGTTCTTTATATAACCCTGAGAAGCAGGTTGGATCCTTAAGCGTGGTCCTAGGCAAGAATTCTTAATTACAATTGTTTAGGAGGAAGGCAAGGAAAGCCAGTACTGCCTTAGAAAGCCAAACTGGTCACGTTTGTGAGGCCACGTGAGTACATCTTCCAGCTATAATAAAATTAAGTCACAAAATAGTGTGAATTGCTTTGGGTTCATCCTGACTCTCTGAAGCAACAGGTAGATTTTTTTATGTGCATGTGCTATTTTTCTGCCATGATTTGCAGAGCGAGTGACTCTTCTCAACCATAGCCAGGGATGTAGTCCAAAAAAAGAGTATGACTCAAGGGGAAGAGGAGTGGATTGAGAATTGGGAATTAAGGGTTGTGTTTAGTCTAACTATTGATTTAACCTCTGAGCAAGTTACTTAACCTCTTGTTCTTGGGCACTCTTCCCCACCCCTTGTATAATAATTCTTGACTAACAGATGTTTTAACAGCAACATAAAACATCAGCAGGATGATTGACTAACTCCAAATTGATTGGCTCTGTCCGCAAACACAGCTCAGAGCTGTCAGACGTTGAAAGCAATGACGTGACAGGATTGAGAGCTTATGCTGGCATGTCCCTATTTTCTCTGTAAAATCGTGCTTGTTTGTAGAACAATATGCTCTCCCCAAAACGCTGTAAGTGTCAGAAGTGATTTTCTATGCTTTGTTATGACACGTCCCTTCTTCACCAAACTCCTATAAGGTAAACGATAATAGCAAACATTCACCGAGTGCCTTCTACGGGGCACGTTTAATAATCCATCCCAGCCTCATAGCAACTTAGGAAATAGGTATCCCTGAGGAAACTGAGGCCCAGAGAGGGTAAGTAACTTGCCAAAGTTCCACAGTTAGCAAGGATAGATGTGGGATGAGATAGGCATGAGTTTCTACCCTGATCTTTTTTGAGCATCTGTTTTCTAGTCTGCAACATCAGGTGAGTAATGCTTGCTTTTGGTGTGACTTTGAGATTAAGTGAGCTATTGTGCATGAAGCTCCGGTCTGGGTGTAGAAGCTAGTGAAGAATCAGAGAAGATTGGCCCTGCTAAGGAGGATGAGAGTTTGTAGACGGCAGTTTCGCTCTAACCCTGACTGGGCAGCACTGAGCCTAGACAAAGTAGAATTAGTTAAAGTTAAAAGCAAGCTTATAACCGGAGGGTTTGACCACAACCTGCTCTCTGCGGTTGTGTAGGGAAGTGGAGCCTGAGCCACAGGGCGCACTCATTATCCTAAGATTGGGTGTTCTCTGTAAGGAGTGTGCTTGGTGGAGCCCCCTGGGGCCCATGGAGCACGCTCCTTCTCCTTCACGGAGCAACTACTTGTGAGCTGTGGTCAACTGGCTCTGATTGAGCACGTTAACAAGTGAGTTTGTGGCTTCTCTCCATCGTGGGTTCATCCCCTTTCCCACAATCAGTAACTTCCACTTCACTCTGTTTTTCATGGCAGTCGGGGTAGGGGTTGGGGATCAGGACACTGTTGCTTAGCAGCCAATGTCAGAGCTGCTGTGTGCTTTTGTGTTGGTTTTTTCCGCCAGGTTTTTGTCACTCTGTCTGATGGAATCATATTGGCGTCCTGTCTTGTTGGAACCCCATGGGTCAAGTGTAGGCGTGTGCATGCTTTAGAGATGCATCCCTGTTCCTGCCTGGGGTCTGCTCAAGATGATGGTGGCTGCTGGTTTTGGTTAACAGACACTTCATGCTGCAAATTCTCAAGTGCAAATCACCTTTTGTTTCTTTTATCCCTGGCAATAATGAAGGGCTGAACTGGAGCTTAAATAATTCTTTCAATGAATACATTAAACAGACTCTTTCATTATAGATGTTCAAGGAATGAAAATAACTTGCACAAAGCCGCATTTCCTTCACAAAGTTTTAAAAGAAATGAGGGAACTGCCATTGAGGGAACAATTAATTTTGTTTCTGTAGGAAAATGGGGAGGGGGCAGATGAAATATGTTTCAAGACTTTGGAAAAGATTTCTGGTGGGAACGTTTAACAGCTGAGTAAAACATTCCCTCGGGAAAGACAGTGCTGTTTGGATCTGTGTTTCTGTGGCAGTTTCTTATTATCTTCAGAGTAGACGAGAAAGAGAATTGTCTCCTGATTTTGAAAGTTAAAACTCATCACAAAGACAAGTCATATTGACAGTCACATTTCTGTAAAGGCTGTGGTAATAGTGTATATCTCTTTACGGCTGAACTGACACATATACAAAACTGGCTATTTAAACCCTCCTTCTCCTAATTTAATTCTCCCTTTCATCCCTCCTACTATTTTCTTACCCTCCAACCCCACATTTCCCATTATTTACTTTCTTTTGGTTAAAATAAAAATATTTTTTGCTAAGAAGACAGTAGCTTTTTGGAAGCAGAGAATTTTTTAAACTTTATCTTAAAAGAGAGAATTATGACTTAAAAAAGTGAAACACTCAGCAGAGAGCCCCCCCAGGTCAGACTGGTTCGTGTACTTCAGTGTCTACCGTTTAGGTCAATACTCCTGCCAAAGTACCAGTCCAAAGATGTTACTGCGGGTTTCAAAATGGTGAGACTGTGATGGAGTTGCAGGAAAATGAACTATGACTCAGTACAATAAAGACATTTTCCTTCTGGTGTTTGGAGCTGTCAGGAGGTCAGCAGGCTGCCTCAGGAAGAAGCAAATCCATAGATTATAGAAATGTCCAAACAGAGGCTGTGGGAGCCACTGTGAGAGGTGCAGAGAGGAGATGGCTTTATTCCATTGAAGGGCTAACGATAACTACAGCTATGTTGTGTAGGTATAACCTGGTAATTCTAACAACTAAAGAGGTAAAAGAACTCTCAGTGGTATTTATATGCTAAATGTAGACTACTAAAGACAGAAGACTCCAAAAGCCAAAAGAAATTATAGAGGTGTAATAGTAAAGAAGACTTGAGCCTTTTTTTTTATTTTTATTAAATCGTAATTGTGTACATTAGTGCAATCATGGGGCCCAATGTGCTGACTTCATATACAATCTGAAATATTTTCACTGAACTGTTAAACATAGCCTTTATGGCATTTTCTTAATCACTATATGAAGACATTGGTATTATACATTTAGTAAGCTTCACCACTACCCTTCTAAGATGCACTGTAGGTGTGATCCCACCAATAGCCCTCCCTCCGCCCATCCTCCCCCTCCCCTCCCTTACCTTGCCCTTTTCCCCGTATTCTTGTGCTGTAATTGGGTTTTAGCCTTCTTTTTTTTTTTAATTATTTTTTATTAAGTCATAACTGTGTACAATGATTCAGGCTTGGAGTACAGTGTGCGGGCTTCCCATACAATCGGAGATATTTTTATCCACCTGATTAATGTAACATTCATGATATTTTCTCATTTATTATGTGGAAACAATTTTGATCTGTATTTAGAAGATTTCTCCTGACCCTTCACATATGCACCACAAGTGTGATCTCACCCTTTATCATTCTAGTGTTGTTGAAACTGTGGCCACCCATAAGAAAAATACGGACCCCATTTCAGGCTCAAATCAGGTGGTGATGATTTATTACATCTGCACAGATGGACCACTG